>PYSP01000021.1:0-220027 GCA_003049395.1 Pseudohalonectria lignicola
AGAAAAATAAAAAACTGTCTCCTCTTACAGAGCCCTGCACCACTGAAAATATAACGCTCCCAGTACCAGTTTTAGCGCTTATATGTGACGATCAGGGTCTACTTGTATATAAGATACTAGTGGACTTAATTAACGCGTTTGTGTTCGGGTACGAGTACGGCGAGACTTATGCTGGGTGACGGGGTTCTGAATAAGAACGACTAGGCTTAATGTAAGGCTGGTCTGGGTACGGGTAGATTAGGACTGGATTTGGACGAGTTAGTCACTGATAGGGTGTTACTGATTGGTCTCTCGCTTCAGAAAGGAGATGTATTATTAAGTTAATTACTGAAGAGCTAACTAGCTATTCTATTTATCTAGGTAGGGAACGTGTGTCCTTTATATACCCGTAGCTCTTCCGTAGTAAACGGTTAATCTTCTTAATCTCTAGAGATCGTAGAGATCACTGCTTTACTTGATCTCTAAAGATCGTAGAGATTATTACCGGTCGGCACTTTTACCGGCCGGGGAGGTCCTGGTTACGTGACCGCTTGGTCCGTACTTCCTATAGCCGTTCTCTTCAGGCCAGGCCCGTAGGGCCAGGCCCGCTAGGCTTCTTTATTCCGCTTTCCCCGTTCTTCGTTAGTCCTTAATATCTGGTCGTAATATCAGGTCTCCCCTCTCTTAATTTAAGTCCCGTAAACCTTTAAGTAGTAAGCGTTCCTGCCTCTTTTATTTAATTCTATTTCCTTCCTTTACTACTTATTAGACCCTTTTTCTCACCCGGTTACTAACGCGATATCGAGTCGGATTCAGAAGCGAAAACCCTTAA
This sequence comes from Pseudohalonectria lignicola, assembly GCA_003049395.1. Classification (NCBI taxonomy): domain Eukaryota; kingdom Fungi; phylum Ascomycota; class Sordariomycetes; order Magnaporthales; family Ophioceraceae; genus Pseudohalonectria; species Pseudohalonectria lignicola. The sequence continues at coordinate 812 of PYSP01000021.1, forward strand.
GTTAGTCGATACGCCGTCGTCTTAACTTATTATCCGCCCTTCTTCCTTCGGTGGTCGAAATACCTTCCTGTTCTTCCTGCGAGTCTCGGGGTATTACGCGATATGAGGCGGCTCCTTAAGACTCTTCCCGTTGTGTTAAGTGTCTTCGTTCCAACCGCTCGGGTTATGACGTTCTTGGAGTTTCGGGCGCGTAGCTTCGAAAGATTGCTGAATAGTACTCCAAGCTGGAGTCCGAGCTTGAGGAGGCTGAAGCGAAGGTCTTCCGCCTTCGGAAATAAAAGAAGTTATGGTTCGAGAAAATAATACGTACGGTGCGTTGGGGAATCGATAGTGTGGAGGAGCTGGAGAAGGTCGAGAAGGAGGAAGCTGAGCGGGAGAAGTAGCGCCAGCGTAGCGATCGTCCTGCTTCTGCCGCGGGGAACGAGCTTCCTTCCGGTTTCTTAGCTGATTAGGATACGGTTTATCCCGAGGTTATTTTAACTCCGTCGGTCCTTACCGAATTTAATAAGTGTTTCTCTCTCTCTTTTTTTTTTTAAGTTCTTCTGGTTCTATATTAATAAGTACTTAAGTATCGTAAAGGGTTCGTCGGGTGCCGTAATTAGGGGCTTTTAATTAGTAATCCGGGTGTCCTTATACTCCCGGAGGGCTTATTAAGTGTTTTCGAGGTTTTCTTCTGGTTCTTAAGTGTTTTCTTTATAGCCGTAATTCTTCCACTTAATCAGGTATTCTATAGTTCCGTCGTCGTTTTTCCTACTGCTGAGGATTTATTCTACCTCGTATTCCTGTTCTAAATTAACCTCGATCTTATCGTTCGTTTGCGATCCTCGTAATACTAGTTCCAGTAATAAGACGTAAAAGATCGGGTGGATTCGCATTATTATAAGTAGGCTGAGTTAGTAGTTAACTAGTGAGACGACTTTACTAATTTTAAACGGGCCGATTTTCTTAAAGTCGAGTTTATCGTTTAGTCGCTTTATTTTAATATTACGTCGGAGGAGATAGACGCTATCCCCCTCCTTAAAGGTTAGTCCCTTTAACCTTTTTATATTAGCGTTTTTACTTATTCGTTCCCTAACGAATTGCAAATCTTTCTGTAGCTCGCCGTAGAGCTGCCGGAGTTTTTCGGCTTTTATAAGCGCTTTAAGCGCGGTTCCTATCTCTCTTAGCTCGTAATATACTGTTAGAGTATATCCGTAATTGGCGTAGAACGGGGTATACTTCGTACTCTCGTATTCGGAGCTGTTATAAGCGAACTAGGCGGTTAATAAGAGTTATACCCAGTTATTTTACTCGTAGTTAATATAATAGCGTAGGTATTACTCGAGCGTCTGGTTTATTCTTTCTATTTATTTATCCGTTTATAGGTGGAACGCCGTAAATAGCTTATACTTTATCCCTAGTTATAATATAAGGGACTTCCAGAATCGCGACGTGAAGAGTTTATCTCGGTCGGAGATTACCTCTTCCGGGAGGCCGTGGCTTATAACGAGGTGTCGGAGGAACGTATACGCTAATTCCTTTATATCGTTTACTTCTTTATAGGGGAGGAAGAGGGCGTATTTAATAAGTCGGTCGACGATAATTAAGATATTATCGTAAATAGTCCTCGTTAAGGGTTCTCGGGATCGGGGTAACTTAACGATAAAGTCGAGCGTAATCGATTGCTATAATCGTTTTAATGGTGGTAGTGGCTAAAGAAGCCCGTACGGTTTGTACCGGCTTAGCTTACTTTTCGCACAGGTCTCGTAATCCTTTATTACGTTCTGGACCTGTTATCGTATTCCTATGAAGCCGTGGTGTTATTAGAGTCGCTTCTATATCTTTTTAATTCCTTAATGGCCGTGTACCGGTGCTTCGTGCACTTATCGGATTTCTTCTGGGGTGAGGAGCTTTATTTACTTTCTTTATTATCTAATAGTTATATTAAGGTTCTTCTGCGCTGGGATAAGGTCTCCGTTATCGTTTTTAAAGAGAGTCCTTATCTCTTTTAATACTATTTCTTCGTAGTCGGTCCTTCGGTTAAGGGCGTCGGCCCTTCCGTTCTCAGATCCTTTCCTATAAATGATCCTGAAGTGGAATTCGGATAAGAATTCCGACCATTTAATCTATCTTTTATTCAGATCCTTACTAGTGGTGAAGGTGGCGAGGTTCTTATAGTCGGTGTAAACCTTAACCTCGTACTTAGTTCCTAAGAGTTAAGGTTTCCATTCTTCGAACGCTCTAATAATTACCATAAGTTCTTTATTATAAATTTAATAGTTAAGCTCCGGTCCGTAGAGCTTACTTAAGAAGAAGGCGTACGGATATAATCGTCCTTCTTCGTCTCTTTATCCGAGCTACGCGCCGATCGCGTAATCGGAGGCGTTTATCTCGACCTCGAACGGTTTCGTTAGGTCTGGTATTTTCAGGACTGGCTCGCTAAGGACTCGTTCCTTTAACTGGTCGAATACTTATTAGGCTCCTTAGCTCTAATCGAAGTTTTAATCTTTCTTCGTCAGGTTAGTGAGTGGGGTGGCGATTACGCCGTACCCTTTTATAAACTTCCTATAGAAGTTTATAAAGCCGAGGAATGCCTTAACGTCCCTGACGTTCTTTAGCTAGGGCCACTCTCGTACTACCGTAATTTTAAAGTCTTCTATTCGTATCTCGCCGGGTGAGATAGTATATCCGAGGAAAGTGACTTTTTAGGCGTGAAAGGTACTTTTCTCTGGCTCGATAAGAAGCTTTACTCTTTCCAGTTTCTATAGCACTTAATAGACGTGTTATTAATGGTTTTCGAGTGTTTTGGAGAAAATGAGGATATCGTCGAAGTAAACTACTACGAACGTATTTAAATACTCCCGGAGTACTTAGTTAATTATAATTTAAAAGGTGGCTAAGGCGTTAGTAAGGCCGAAGGGTATAATAAGGTACTCGAAATGTCCTCGCCTGGTACGGAACGTTGTTTTCCACTCTTCTCCTGATTTCATCTTAATAAGGTTATACGCTCCTTTAAGGTCTAAGGTCGTAAATTATTATATTACGTAAAAGAGGTCTCGGAGTTCGTTAATTAAGGGTAGCGGGTAGTAGTTCTTAATCGTGATATCGTTAAGGCCTCGGTAATTTACGTAAAGTCTTTAACGGGGTTTTTCTCGTATATATCCTTTCTTTAAGACGAAAAGGATAAAGTATCCCGCGGGTGATATGGAAGGTTTAATATATCCTTTCTTAAGGTTTTCCTCGAGATATTAATCGAGGGCCTCCATTTATACTGGGTTAAGTCCGTATATCTTCTGGAACTTAGGCTGGGTTCCTTCTTTCAGGGGTATCTCGTGGTCGAACGAGCTATATTCTGGCAATCCGGTTTCGAGTTCTTCCGCGAAGAGTTATCGGTATTACCGGTATTCTATCGGTACTCTCTTAAGTCGATCCTCTGTAAGTATCGCTTATAGTTTTAATCGGGGCCGCCTATGGATAATCGCGGTTCCTTCCTCCGATGTTAATACTAGGGCTAACGCTCGCGCCGGGTGAAAGGAAGTTATAATTCCTTTCTCTTAAACCTTTAATCCTTTTACTCTTTAAATCCTATCCAACTTATTTAAAGGTCCTCGTCTTAAACTCTGCCTTACGACTAAGTCGTCCCACTAGATTTAACCTGTTATCCAGTTTATCCTTAGGTTATTCTTTCGAAGCCAGGGGATATTAAGTATCACCTCCTACTCTCCGATCTCCGTAATGTTTAAGGTGATCGTCTCTAGGTAGTCACCGATAATCAGTTAAAAGGGCGTAATCTCCTTATCGATAGTTCCTTTACCGTAGTGAACGGGTTCTCCCTTTACGGTTTATAACTTATATAGCTCGCTTTTTTACTACTATGGGATCCTGTGTAAATTAATCCATCTGGGTGACGCGTAATTTCCTTAGGCTCCGTTATTTAAAAGGGCCTGCGTCGGTATATCGAAGATTCTAACGTTTAACCGGAAGTGGTTTATATCTTCGTACTTAGGGATGCTCGTTATTCGTAAGGCCCTGATTCCCTTAACTTATTTAGCTATCCGGTGCCCTATTCCGGCTGGCCTTAGCAGTTTTTTAGCTACTGTGTATCTCTCGCGTTCTTCCTCGCGATTACTTCCCGTACTCTGGCAGCATCCGGGATCCTGACTTTTCTGGGCGGGTATCCTCCTTCGTCCAGAGTTCGGGGGTCTTAAGAAGCGGTAACTAGTTTCTTTAAGGGTTATAACTCGTACTAAGCTTATACTTTTACTAGCATATATAATCTACACATTACTTTATCGCAGTCGTTCCACCGTCCGTACGGTATATTATAATAGATTATAGGGTACTAGCTGTTTAAAGTGAATATTACTTCGTTCTTTTAAATAAGTCGGATTCGTAATACTTAGTAGGGGAGCTCGCTAGTCTGATAAACGTACGAGATTAATCCCTGTTTTCGTCGTCGTAAGTAGAACTGGTTTTATACTTTAGCGACGTAGTATTTACCGCAGTTGTTTACAAAGCACTTAGCTTAAAAGATAAGGTTATATAACGTATATCGGGGGTCGAGGAATTCGTAATCTCTGAATTTCCCTTTATAACTCTCCTACGTCGTCGGGTTGTTTTTTACTTCCAGGCGTCCTAAGCTTAGGATTATAATTAACTGGTCGTCCCGGTAAGGGTCGATAACCAGTTTTTCGTATCCTCCGTTTTCCTTATAGGCCCGCTGGCCGTAATAACGGGGCTCTTCTTCCTCGTAAGTATCGTCCCCGGAGCTATCCTCCGGTGGTTCTTACTTTATTAGAACGAGTGCTTAAGACTATATAGGAGTCTCTTTAACCACTGAGATAAAGTCGTCCGGGACGATCGCGTCGTCCTCCGGGTTCTCTTCTTTCTTAATGGGTCGTCGGCGCAGTATGGCGACGGTCCTTCTCTTAAGTGCCTTAAGGTACTAACCTACTCCGTCCTTAGAGTCTTAATAGGTGAGGTAGTTATCGTTATAACATGCGGTCCACGAGAGGAGTGCGTGTTCGTTCGCCGTATCCTTCCTCGTAAGGTTAAATATCCGATACTTCTCGGGTGCGGGGCGCTATTTCTTCGGGCACTCCCGGGCCATATAATTAAGCTAGTTATAGTTAAAGCACTTACTACTCTTAAGATCTTTACAGGGCTTTTTATCGTATCGGGTAGCGCCGAAGTTTATAAGGCCGCTATAATATTTATAGGCCGTGTTTATTTAAGGGCGTTATCGGGCCTTACTAGTATTAAGTCGACGGGCGTCTTTATTCTAAGGGCGGTCGCTGGCTTTCCCCTTACGCTTTATCTTTCTTTCGTACAGTCGGTTATCGATGCGGACGGCCATCTCCACGTATTCGGAAAATACGTCGGGCCTATCCTCCTTAACGAGTTCATCCTTTATTTCTTCCTTAAGTCCGGCGTAAAACCGAGCCATAAGGGCTTCTTTCCCCCACGGGAGCTTAATAGAGATTTGTCGGAAGCGCGAGGCATATTCCGAGGCGGACCCTTTCTGGACTAGATGGGCGAGATAGCGCTCGGCCACTCGTTCCTCATCGGGGTCGCCGAAGGCCTCCCGTAGGTTTTCTTCGAAGTTATCGTAGTCGCTGAAGATCTACCGGGTGTCTTTCTTTCTTTCTACGTACTCGTTATCGAGGTAATCACGCAGAGTGGGTTCGAACCAGGCCAGTACGTTATCCTTAAGGAAGGACGTAATGTATACGATCTTACTAATGTCGTCGGGAAAGCTGGCTTCGTAGAACTTCAGGTGTGCGCGTGTCTTAGTTAGGAACCCCTGGAGGGTTCCTAAGCTGCCGTTAAACGGGTCAGGGTTAGGGAACTTCAAGTTAGTGTTACCGAGGGGGGGTCGTTGTTAGATTAGCCCCTTAAGGTGGTCGTTCTCCGTTTAAAGGAGTACCATTATGCGATGGAAGTCCTCGGTCGTGGCGGTCGGGCCGGCGGCGGTAGAGCCGCGGGCTACCTGGGGCGGCTAGGCGGCGCGCTGGGTGGATATAGTGAAGGGGACTGTAAAAGGGTACTGTTTAAGTCTCGGGGTACTTATAAACAGGAGTAGTTAAAGTGTAACGATCAGGGTCTACTTATATATAAGATATTAATGGACTTAATCAACGGGTTTGTGTTCGGGTACGAGTACGGCGAGACTTATACTGGGTGACGGGGTTTTGAATAAGAACGACTGGGCTTAGTATAAGGCTAGTCTGGGTACGGGTAGATTAGGACTAGACTTGGACGAGTTGGTTACTAATAGGGTGTTACTAATCGGTCTCTCGCTTCAGAAAGGAGATATATTATCAAGTTAACTATTAAAGAGCTAACTAGCTGTTTTATCTATCTAGGTAGGGAACGTATGTCCTTTATATACCCGTAGCTCTTCCGTAGTAAACGGTTGATCTTCTTGATCTCTGGAGATCGCAGAGATCACTGCTCTGCTTGATCTCTAAAGATCGTAGAGATTATTACCGGTCAGCACTTTTGCCGGCCGGGGAGGTCCTGGTCACGTGACCGCTTGGTCCGTGCTTCCTGTGGCCGTTCTCTTCAGGCCAGGCCCGTGGGGCCAGGCCCGCTAGGCTTCTTTATTCCGCTTTCCCCGTTCTTCGTTAGTCCTTAATATCTGGTCGTAACATTATAACACTATAAGGTATAGAGCATTTGTAACTGCTTGATTTAATGGAAATAAGCCCTGTACGGACCTCTGAAACTTTATTCCGTGAAAGTTTTTTAATGACCTTAAGTGTGGTAACTAGCAATTCTTAGCGCATGCGTAAAGTAAAGAACCCCTGCAAATATAAGCCTGACGACCCTGTATTTCAAGAGCTATTTAACAATATAAAAAGTTGCTGAATCTGGTAAGAACTGGCTGAGTAATTTATTAAAAGGTAAATTCCTCACTATTAAGGTCAGGGGTAAGTAAGGCTTAGCAAGCTTAGCAAGCCTACCCTTAATCCAATTCTTCCATTTTTCAACAATAATAAGACCTTAGTTAAACCCCTTAACAGGGTGTAAAATGTTAAGGCGTAAGCTATTATAAGGACCTTCCGCACCGTGGCCACGGCGGTAACGGAAGCGGAAGCTAGTATCCTCTTAGTATAATAACGATTCGAAAGACGGGCCACGACCTTCTGGGTGGATTTACACACCCTCCCGGACGTCCACCCCTTAACTAAGACTGAGACGTAGATAATAAGGCGGTTCACGTCACCGTTGTAACGGATTACCGCCGTATACGAGGGACTATTAATCGAAAGGCTAAAGGTTATTTATCCCTTCGCGCTTAACCCGTAAGAGGAACGGGTAGGACGAATTCAGGACGAGGATACCATTAAAGTCCTTAAAGGAAGTAAGGGGTAAAGGTAGACGGTTATTATTACGAGTATATCGGTTAGAAGCGAAACGGTCAGTATCGGTACTATCACTCGGCCCGTATAAGCTACTTAGCTTACCGAGGAGCTGGTCTTAATAGCCGCTACGTTAAGTATATGAAACGAGTAAAACCCGTTTATAATTAAACTCGCGGCTATAAGTAAAGCGTTAAACGTATTACCGGAACATCTCGGGTACGATATTATAATTCTTACTAGGAATAAGGTAATAACGTAAATAATTAGTAAATTATACCGTTAATCGGGACAAGTAAATATATAACGGATTTACGTTATTATTAATAAGTTAAGAAGTAATGGTAATATTATCTCGATAAGGTGGATCTTAACGATTAAAAACTCGAGCCTAATTAAAGTAGCGAAGACAGCGGCGAAACGGAACGCCGACCTGAAAAAGCTATTAGTAAAGAGATTATATCGGGCGGTATCGATAACACTCGCTACGGTAAGACGAAATTAAAAAGGCTGCTAAACCTTATTAATAGGTATTAGTAAATACTTTAAAAGAGTCGATAAGGCGTTACCAGGTAAATATACGCGTTAAATATACGATATATTAACGGCGGTATAAGCGAAAGTACTCGTATAATTACGAATAGGAATAATTCGATTAAACAGTTACCTATATAAAATCGGCGCGGTACTAATAAAGGAATACCCTTACGGTTACGCTACCGAAATAATAGACCACTTTCTATTCCGATATATAAGGTGGATCTCGTAACACGTAAAGATATAATAAAAAACTAGCGCGAGTATAAGTAACCTACCCTTCTATTTAGGAGGGAAGGTATATACGGACTTAGACGATTAAACGCCCGATATAGTAGTAATATAAGCGACTATCAGATATGCCATAGTAACAGGACGGCTCGACGAAGGATAATAGACGACTTAACCCACTTATAACCACTTATCCTCTCCCATTAACCCATTCTGTGACAGGTCCCTCACGTGACCGCCCCTCTGGTGCCTATAAATGGCCCACCTCCGACTTCTCCAGGCTCCTTCAGATCCTAGACCAATACAACCATCTTTCCCACAGGTTGTATCCTCTCTCAGGTTATGAGCGCCTTTTTTGCGCACCTTTCTTACGCAAGTTGCATTTACCTCCCAATGGCCTAACGGCCTACGGGAGGTTAGGTCGGGTTACCAAATCCCGATTTTTTCCACTCAATCAATCAGCCGAAGCTGCCACCTTTTCACGACCAAAGCTACCACCTTTCACGGCCGGGTTCGAGCCACCAACACGTCATGAAGTAATCGGTGAAGATTCCCCGGGAGACCGATCGTGACCACCGCCGAGTTGCAGATGCCTTTTCCTCAGCACCTTATTCTCGCCCTTCCGACCGGATACGAGGTACGAAAGTCGGCATGAATTGACCGGAAACGAGTAACGAACGTCGGCAGACCGACCGGAAACAAGTAACGAACGTCATCATGAACCGACTGGAAACAAGCACGAAGGTTGGCCCAAGAGAATCACGACTGAAATCTAGTTCATACCGTTGAATGCGGGACTCTGTTTAGATCGCCAAGAGCGGGTCGTATGATTAGGGAAAAAAAGGAAAGCAGAACGGGAAACAGGAGGATATCAGAAGGATCTCACGGGTTGGATTCAGTCACTTTCGCACATCTTTTGTTTGTATCTAGAGTTCAGCAGCCTTCCCTCGGAGTCGGAGTACAGGCTGGGGGGTGGTGTGACAGGTCCCTCACGTGACCGCCCCTCTGGTGCCTATAAATGGCCCACCTCCGACTTCTCCAGGCTCCTTCAGATCCTAGACCAATACAACCATCTTTCCCACAGGTTGTATCCTCTCTCACATTCACCTCGTGCCACGACAGCAGGTTCGCACCAGCGGCTGAAGATAGGAAGCTGGGCACCTGGAGAAGACGCCTTCACGGACAACTTGCTACTAACCCCACGAGAACTCACCACTAAAGGATCATTAGCCTGGGACGTTGAATTCAGAAGGGCGCTTATGTAAGGGCTGGACGAGACGAGAAAGACGCGCGACGGAACGGATTATGTATTTAACCGGTAGTTGCCCTAGACCCCATCGGGCGTAATACAGTCAATCAATCAATCTATACTCTACCTTAACCTACCTGCTCCGCTAGGTCATAATATCATGCCGTTTTTACAGTTAGTCGGCCTGTAGGTAGCCACAGAGTCAACCGCATCGTTTCCTCGCCAGGAGACCAAGATCTCATCAGAAGACGACTGGAAAGAATCTGAAAATTTGGGTAAGGAACGCCAGGCACCAAGAACAAAATGTCGGATAAGATCCCTGGCGCGAACGCGACCGATGAGAGCGGCAATGGGAGCCGCTTCATATCCGACTGTCTTGCTGGCTCGACTTTCGACTACCTCACGGATAACGACACGGATACGGAGAACTCAACTCTGCCACCTACTCGCCGCTGGGCCTGGTACTGCAAGCTTCGCACGTGCCCCAAGTACTACTCCTCCTGGCTCCTCAAGACGAATTTCTTGCTTCACTTGTGGGAATCACCGGTCCATCGTGCGGACGCCACCACAGCCACACGCGAGGGACGACGCCAGTTGGCGAGGGCCTGGAGGGAGGAGACTGCGTTTGACCTTAGCGAGCCGCGGAAGAGTCCCCCTGAGGATGGCGATGAGGCTCAGGAAGGAGGCAAGCCCCTGGACAGAACAGCCCTCTCATCCTAGGATGTCCTACATTGCAGGATTTTCCACATCACTACTTTTTCCTACATATTTGTCCCAATAAGGCATGATTCACATGACTTTCCGTATCATGCTCGACATTATATTTAACGAATTTGCCACTGCGGGGTCGATTTTGCGCGCGGAGGGTAACAAGAGTCGCAACAAAGCACGGCTGGCTAGGAACCTCATGGGTCTGCAATGCTTCTCCAGTATCCCCTTGGACATTCCCCCCTATTAAAAATTGATGGAGGGCATCGAGGAATAAGGGCGACGAGTTCGGCAAATATTCTGTCGATATTGATGAGTTATTGAAGAAGGGTGAAAAGGTGGATAGAATGCCACTCCTGAAGATCGATTAATGGGTGCGTCTCTTTCTTTCCAGTCGCTTGCAGCTCTGTATGGAAACGAAGCAAGGAGTCTTAGTGGCTAGCGCTGACTTGGATTTCACTTGCATCGACGAGATGTAGGAATTCAATTCCTTAGCCTCGTTCGGTTTTATGTTTCGTTTTCCTTTACGATTTACATGTTGAACATCTTATTTCTACCAACCTATTTTACGAGGTTCAACTGAAACTGTGTCTTCACAATCACACACGCTACTCGCAAGGTCCCACGACATTCTTTCCTCTAGCTGACCTCCTGCCGGGCAAGCTCAACGGTGACGTCTGGTTTGCTATCTTACTTGATGAGCTCAGGCAATACGGGGAGTACAGCAGATTAAGTGTCAAAGAACTGGTATTGCCCAGGGACAGTGGTTCTGACATCTCTGATTCCAACTTCCTATGAATTCCATGGAATCACGACTTAGGGTTCTCCGCCTTTGAGCTGTAGGTGTGGGAAGTCTAATGTGCTGAGCTGTATCGAGACGGCTCTCTCTGGTGGCGAGAAGGGATGTCTATAATTACATGATACAGCTGGCAAGATCTCCTCGTGGGAGGCATAAACGCAAACAAGCATGGAAGCAAGACTGCTTGGAAAACTTCTAATATACATGCTAGGTCTGAAAATTCGATATTCATAAGACATGAGGTATCGTGAAGTGACTCGTGCCAGTCTAACTTATATTAAGTTGTCTAATTCTGTGCTACTTAATCTCACGGCGAAGCCGAAGCCACAGACCCGCCCGTCTTAACGAGGAGGCCCAAGTCCTGCACCAGCCTCCTCCAGCTCTCCGCGCCCCTCATCGCCAGCTCCTCGGGCACCTCATCGCCCTCGTCCGCCATCCGTCGGTTGAACAGCTCAAGGCTGACCCACCCTTCATACCCGAGCCCCCTGAAGATGGCGCTAGCGATCTGCCGGACGGGAAGGTAGGCGCCCCTGTCCTCCTCGCCGTAGAAGAGTCGGCAGTTCCTCGACCACGACATGCGGGCCGGCTGCCCCTCGACGTGGAACCTGTGCCCGGGGACCAAGGGACCGTCCGCGAGCCGCTCGGCGTCGACCACCTGCACGAAGAACACCTTGGCCGGGTCGACAGCGCGGACGAGCCGCGAGACGGAGAGCCGGAGCGCCTCCTCGCAGCCCGGGTTCCTGCCCGAGGGCAGGGACGGGTCCGCGTACACCCTGGCCGCGATGTTGAACGTGTCCAGGCAGAGGCCCAGGTTGGCCCTCCCCGCGCGCTGGACAACCTCCCACGAGGTCTCCCAGTCGTCGCTGGTGGAGCTCCAGGCGAGCGACTCGTACGCCACCCGGAGGGGCGGGTCGGCCGCGGCGGCGAGGTCGGCGGCCTCGGCCAGGTCGGCGACGAGGACGTCGAGGGAGGCCGTCGTCTGGGACGCGGGCAGCATGCTGCTCGGGATCTGGACCAGGTCCGTGCCGAGCGCGTGGGCCAGGTCGATCCAGTGCCGGAGCTCTGCGAGGCGGGCGGTGTGCAGCGCCCGGTCGAGGAGGCCGTCGTAGTTGGAGAAGGGCTGGAGGGAGACGACGGCCAGGCCGCGGGCGGCGCACATGCTGCGTATCGCCGAGGCGGCTGCGACCTGGCGGGCTGCGTCCCTGTCGGCTTCGGTGTTGAGCTTGCCATCCTTGCCGTGGTCTCGGGCCGATGGGGAGGCGGGAGGTGTGTAAGGTAGTTGGGAGGCGAGGTCGGCGAGGTCCTCGTAGAAGAGCTCTATCCCCTCGTAGCCGTACTTCTGCGCCAGGTCGAGACGGTGCTCCAGGCCGTGGCCGGCATAGCACCGCCCGAGGGACATGGAGCTGATGGCTAGTCTGTTCGGCATTGCTGCTGGCTTGGCGTTGGTTCTAGGCTTGCTGTGGTTGTATGTAGGTAGGCTGTCCAGGAGAGGCAAAAGGGAAGACCTGGGGTAAAGGTAACATAGGGAGACGATGCTGATTATGAAGAAGTAACGGTGTTAGGAAGGAGTTGATACTCTATATGATATACTTTAGGGTGCGCGCTTCTAGGTGTTGATGCCCCGGGGACTGTCGATATGGATCATGGGAGTAATAGGGAGTTATGGGACCGATAGACCAGCCATATGGAGGGAGAAGCAAACAGGATTGGAATTTTGTGTGAACGACCAGATCCTCGGCAGAGCGAACCATGGGACTGGTATCTCATGGAGGATGCGACAGAAGGGAGCTCTTGCTGGTGCAGCTACTATTATCAGTCATCGAAGAGGGAAACCGTGATGCACTTGATGTTTTTGACGTCCCCGATCGAGAAGGCGGCCTCCAGCACGAGTTGAACCATGAATCAGACCAAGGGACAAACAATACTTGAGCCTAGTGACCTGGTCACATCCGTAGATTCATACGTGATGGGGAAGGGATAACCGGAAGACCTCTCATCATTGGGCCCCCCCTCCCTCGTTATCGTTCATCTCTTTCCTCCTTCCCTTCCTCTGGGTTGCTGTCTTGTGCCTCCCAGTCCCCCCCGTTGTGGAGCCAGCATTGGCTTCCCGATGGCATGGAAAGGAAGCCGAAGCTATGCGCGACATGTCTGAAGATTGTAATCCCATCAACTGATCAATGCTTTCGCTCCATGGGACGGAGGTAAGGGGGTGGTGACGACACTGTCCGTCTAATTTAGTGCTTTGCTAGGTAACATCATGGGGCATGGAAGCCTCCGTAACAGAAGAAGCGAGACTGCCGAAGTGGATGATCCCCACTTTTCGGGTAAACGCTTAAGCGGCGGCTTCAATCAGGTTGGGATCTCCTGGGCCTTCTGACATAATGAATCTAGATGCCTGGAGATACCTTTGCCAGCCGCTTCAGGTGCCCTTGAGCGCCCAACTTCGGTGATGGCGGGCGCAATTGTGCCGGTTGGTCAGGGGCTTTACAGTGGGTGGTTCTCCACTATGTCGCCCCTGAAGGGGTAAAGCTCAACCTGCTCACAGCAGTTTGCGAACCAATTGTGGCCCTCCGTGTAACGATGTCCCTTCCGCTTTTGGGACTCGACGTACAAATCCACGTCGATTGGGACTGAAGTCTGAAGGCCTAAGGGAGGTACGTGTCTAAAGGCGTCGTGATGGCCTTCTAATTTTGAGAGAAAGTAAAGACTTTGCTCTATGATATCTGTCCTTCTCTCATCCGAATACCCTCGCGAGCCAGGTTGAATCGCTCATCGTTCGCGCTCCCCTTGTGTAGAACAAGTTGAAGCAACCCCTCCGATTCAGCCACCACCCCCTCCAACCTTTAAATCCCCCACTAGGAAAAAACAATGAGTCTCCAGCCACACCCACGGCAAGAACAGCCACCGGCCGCCGACGCGGACTACGTCAAGTCGCTCGACAGGCACGGCTACCTCTTCGGCCGCAAGCTCACCCACTCGCTCTCCCCGCTCCTGCACCAGACCATCTACGACGCCCTCAACCTCCGCTGGGAGCAGCTCCGCCTGGACTCGGACAACATCACCTCCTTCATGCGCCTGATCCGCGACCCGGCCTTCTACGGCGCCTCCGTGACCATGCCCAACAAGGTGGCCATCCTCCCCCACTTGGACGAGCTGACCCCGGAGTGCCGCGACGTCGGCGCCTGCAACACCGTTTTCGTGCGCCCCCACCCGTCGGGCGACCCGGCCAGGCGGCTTTATGTCGGGGCCAACACGGACGCGGCCGGCGTGCGCGAGTCCCTCCTGCGCAACGTGCCCTCGCCTGAGCGCGCCCTCTTCGGCAGGCCCGCACTCGTCATGGGCGGCGGAGGGGCCGCCCGCAGCGCCGTCTACGCGCTCCGCACCTGGCTCCGCGTCGGGGACGTCTACCTCGTCAACCGGGACGGCGACGAGGTGTGCGCCCTGGTGGACGAGTGCGCGGCCAGGGGCTACGGCGAGGGCCTGGTGCACGTCACGAGCGTGGAGCAGGCGCGGGCCCTGGAGGCACCCGGCGCGGTCGTAGCGTGCGTGCCGAACCTCGCGCCCCGGACGGCCGGGGAGAAGGTCGCGAGGGCGGTGCTGGTCGAGTTTTTGAGGAAGGGGGCGGCGGGAGGGGACGGCGTTAGCGGTAAGGGCGCCCTATTGGAGATGTGCTACAACCCGACGCCATTCACGGAGATCGGGGCCATCGCTGAGAAGGAAGGGTGGCAAGTCATCTTGGGAACGGAGGCGCTGATTTGGCAGGGGCTGGAGCAGGTAAGCTTATTTTCGTCGGCTGGGGGTCCATCTCCGGGACCTGGGCTTGTGATCCACGGTTGTGATACTGACTTTCGTCTTCTTTTTGACAGGATAAATACTGGACTGGGAAGGATATCAGTGAGTTGCCCGTGAGTAAGGTTCAGGAAGTGATAGCGTCAAAGGTCACGCAGCAGCCGAAGTTGTGACAAGGCGATGTTGAAGGCGGCCATCCGTCCGACTGAGGCGAAGAGCGGGGAGATTCTTTTCTTTGCACATAAACGTATGCCAATTTGACTTTTGAGCTGCTAGAATGGATTTCGAACGAGCAAAGCCTTGCCTGATTCTTGTAAAATCTCGTTGATCAGAATTCCGTAGGCTCCTTTGTGGGATTGCTAAAGGGGACTATCACCTCCTGAATTTTTTGCAATTATTTTTGACATAAATTTTTGTTTTGACTACCGCTTAAAATCGTCTGCTGGTGGCTAGCAACCGTGCACCGGCCCCTTTGCTAGGATTTAGCCAGCGAGCCGAACCTCGTTGAGGCTCACACTACTTGTGTACTTCGTATCGCTCGTCGATGAGCTTGTTGGGGCACCGGCGACGTTAGTTGCGCGAACTGTTCCAGATCATTGGCATTCCCACTGGCAAAGAAGGCTGACTTGGTGGGCACGAGCGATGCAATGGCCGACACAAATGTCGAAGAATGGATTAGTAGAATTACTTCCTCGAGAGGGTACCAGGAACAACAAATGAGCTTTGATGCTGATCTTGACTTGTCATAAATCCAGCCATGCCTCCGCGCATCTAGATCACAACGCTGGAATGAATGGCGATCAAGGCCTAAGCCCTCTGTAATCACATGGGCATCACACAAATCCATTGGCGCCAACAAGGCACCTACCAGCCTACACAAAAGTCCGATGGGCTCCAGCGGCCCGACTCAAGCCCGCTCAACCCGATCGACGTCCGCCTTCTCCTCCTTCAGGGTGGCCTCCTCCCTGAAGTGCCGGTCCGCAGAGTTGAGCTCCTCCATCACCACCTTATTGGCCCTCCAGACGGGCTTCACCTCGAAGAGGCGGTCCATGACCTCGAGCGGGATCGACTTGGTCTCGGGCAAGAGGAAGAAGACGAAGATGGCGGAGAGAATCATGAGACTGGCGAAGAAGAAGTAGACGCCGTAGCCCCAGGCGTTGAACATCTGTGGCGTGAAGCGCGAGATGATGAAATTCCAGAACCAGTTGTTCGCGGCCGCCGAGGCCTGGCCGAGCGAGCTGTTTTTTTGGATTGCAGTGTCAGTGAGCGATATACTCAAATCAATCAATAGTGAGGTGCAAACAAAGGGGTGGACTACGTACCGTGTGTTCTGATCAAATATCTCAGAGTTGATCACCCAAGGCGTGCCGTTCCACGAAGGGGTGTAGAAGGCTGTCCACAGGTAGAAGAAGAAGATGGCGACGATGCCGCCGGGCGGCGGGGTACCTGAGGGTGACGGATTCAGCTCCGGCTTGGCGACCAGGATGTAGCCGCCGATGAACCACATGCAGGCGGAGCCGCCGATGGCGCCTATCATCAGCAGGTTGCGGCGGCCCAGGTGGTCGATCATCCAGAGCAGCCAGACGACGGTCAGTGTCGTCTTGACCACGCCGAAGATGCCCGTCGTGAGGAAGGACGTGTTGGTGCCCGTGACGCCCAGGCTGGCAAACACCGTGGGGCTGTAGTAGTTGATGGCGTTGATGCCGCTGCCGTTCTGCCACAGGAAGAGCAGCCCGCCGAGCAGGAACCTCCACTGCACCCTCCGGTCCTTGAGGCTCTTGAAGGGCTTCCAGAACCCGGCCCCGACCTCGCGCCGGTACTTGTCGAGCCCTTCGTCGATGTAGGCCACCTCCTCCTGGATGTAAATGTCGTCCGCCTCGAGCGTCCGCATCCAGCATAGGACCTTCATGGCCTGCTCTCTCTTGCCCATGGAGAAGAGCCAGCGGGGGGACTCGGGGATCCAGAGCGCCCCAATGAGCAGGATGCCCGCGGGGATGAGCTGCACCGCGAAAGGGATCAGCCACTGCGAGTGCGTCGGTGGGAGGGTCATGTTGACACCGTAGTTGATCCAGAAGCCGACGAGCCCGCCGATCTGCCAGCCCAGCTCGTAGATGCCCACCAGCCGGCCCCTGACCGCGGGCGGGCTCAGCTCCGAGATGTAGATGGGTGTCATGTTGGAGCAACCGCCGACACCGATCCCCGCCAGGACCCTCCCCCCGAGGATTAGGCCTAAACCCCTCTCACGGTTGGCTCCCAGCATGATGCCCGCACCGAACATGAAGACGGTGGTGAAGAGGATGAGCGACTTGCGTCGCCCCAGATAGTGGCTCGACGCGTAGGCGAAGAGGCTGCCGAAAAAGGCGCCCGCCTGGTATACCGAGACAATGTTGGCTTTGAGCAGAGCCAGGTCTGCGGGCTCGTAGTCGGCGAAGCGGAACTCGGCTGTGAAGGAAGGCAGTGCCAGCGTGGTGCCGATGAAAGCCGAGTCGTAGCCGATAGTGCACGAAGCGAAGGAGGCGATGGTGGCGCAGACATATACCCGCCAGTTGTACACGGCCTTGGGCGTCGGCCTGTCCTCCTTGAGCGCGAGGAGCGTCATGGTTGCGAGACTTGGGAGCAACAATGTGGTGTTGTCCTTAAGTCTGTAGCCAAGTGCTCTGTGATGACTGACAAGAGGAAGAGGGATAAGATCTGGGAGGGGAAGGAGAAGAGGAAAAAAATGTCTGCACAACACGTTAAAGAGTAGGAAGGGTTGGTGACGTCCTTAGATATCAGGAATAATTGCCGGGGGTAAAGGCGGTGTCTCTCGGGGACGGATCACTGTTATAGACAAGGGAAGGGTCCTGAGTTGGGATGAGGACTACGGCCATCTCCCCAAAGACAATGCAGCGTGTAGTCTAGCTGATTCCCCTTATTAGTGGCCGTGGCGGTCCTGGTAGCGATATCAGGAATGTCTGCACGGGTCGATCTTGGAAGAGTCTGCTGCATGCGGAGATGGCAGCTAAAAGGGGATGTGAATTTTCTTCCTGGCCCACCCAGACTGTGTGGGTGCGCAGTGTTGTGGGGAGGAGGGGAGACCTTCAGCCATGTTTTCTTTGGTGTTTTGGTTGTCCTGCTGAGGAGTCGAGAACAGACTGCTAAAGGACCAGGGCGGCACCAATGGGCGAGCTGCTAATGTCAAGCACCGCTGACTCGCGAAATGGCAGCGTCTGGAAAAAGGAAACCGGGAGCAAACACATGAGACCAGAACGTGCCTCCCGTCTCCACCCAAACAACTGGTAGGTTCTAGGGAGAGCGCTAATGCTTTGGGGATAATGCTGGCTAGCTTCACCAGTCCTCACTCACCACAATCTCGATTCCGGGGAAGTGTGGGGAGATTGGGGTTGCCGGCTGAACGTTTAGCCATAGGTAAGCAACCTCCGACTTCCCTGGATGGCGTGGATGACGAGGGTATGACAGGAGGCCAGATGATGAGTTGGATGTTACCCAAGTCTGCGGGAAACGAATAAAGTGGGAAGACGGGTCAATGAAAGATCAAAAGGAGACATTCCCGGGGGTTCTATCTAAAGGAGATTGGAAGGCGTTCTGAGATCCGCACCTGCGGTCCACAAACGTGGCCATCCTTGATGGAGAGATAACGAAGGAAAGCCAAAGATCCAAGATAGGTAGGCAGTCTGGCACGTCTGCCTGGATGCTGATGAATGATCAGGCTGAACGTAGGTCATGTCTCGTGTTCGCAAATACCAGTAGTACGCTGCCCCAGATATTATCTAGGGTACTGTTTTTGGTTAGAGTATCCGCGCGTGCTTGTCCAAATATCAACATGAAAGATGTGTTGCTTCGGTGCGCTGTTATCTCACTTCCAATGGCCCCCACGCACCAGGCATTCTTACAAAGAACCTACTTCCCTACGTAAGAAATCCCCCAAGTCATATCCAGGAGCGAAGCCCAAGTTGGCCATAAACTGCGGATCCGCCTCGATCGAGTCCGGGCAGTCGATGGACGCGAGTTCATCGAGCATGGCGTCGTAGTCGAGCACCTGGTCGGCTGCTCCTGCTCCTGCTCCTTCTCCTGCTCCTTCTCCTGCACCTGCCCCTGGCGCCCCGTAATCCTCCATCGCGGCCATCGCGCCTGTGGCACCAACTAGCGGCGTTCCTGCCACCAATTCCTGCCCTTGACTTTGTGAGCCATAGAGCTGAAGTGGTCTCCCGTTGTTGGTACTTAAGTCGTGAGCTAAGGGGAAAGGGTGTGCAAGAGGCGTGCCCGGTGACAAGTGTGCTAGATGATACTTATTGATGGCCAGAGTGGGCCAGTGTCCGCCTGGGGAATCCAAGAGAGGGAAAGTATTCGAACCCACCAAGCGGTCGTCCGTGTTGTGGGGGAACTGCGGGGGAGGGTGGCTCGATGGGTTGGATGCTTCATTGTCGGTTTCCTGATCATGGCGATGGTCTGACCAGACTGATTGGAGAGTTGAGGAAAGCGCTTCTAGGCGCCTTCTGTCGCTTTCTTGAAGCGCCTCGGTCCTTGCTGCGGTCCCTGCAAGCTGCATGTACACCGCAAACAGGGGAGGGGCCCCGCAGAGGCCGAACTGTGAGATATACGCTTCAGTGGCCTCCATAAAGCTCCACAACACCGAGGCCCGCGGGTCCGGAGCAAGCAGAAGGGACGCGGTGAGGAATGTTGCCTGGATTACATACGCCGATGGAACCATCGGCGCTGTGGAACCTGCCACCAGAGAATTGCAGAATGAGAACTCGGTGTCCAGCGCCCGAACAAGACCTGCTGTTCCACCTGGATCGGGACTGCTGGCATGATGTGAGCGGAAGTGGGTGTTCTCGTTCAGCACACAGAAGAACTTGAACAGCTGGTTGAGGTATTTGGAAGGCTGGGCCGGGAACGCTGCACTCTGTTGCACTGATATCTGGGAACCGAACCCGGGGCAAGGAGTCCAATGTTTCCATTCGTCGGGGGAGTCGACAGGGAGAGGGATCGCTCTGCTCATAGTGCTAGCGCGTAGGTGAGGAGGCTGCATCATTCTCAACGAAAGAGCGGTCTCTAGGATGAAACAAGCCGCAAGTAAACGCTGATCTGATGGGTCGATCGCGCCTTCTGCTGAGGCGTCTGCAAGTCTCAGCTGCAGTGCTGACCGAACGGCAAGGCCAGTCAGGTATGAAGACGAGGGAACTTTGCCTTGCGCCATCTGAACGAGCGCGAGCAAGACCAAGCTTCTCAGATGCGATCGATCCAGGACGACGTTCTCCGACGATGGGACGAGTCTGCGAGCAATCGCATAGATTTGTGAAGGTGGGACATTTCGAGCCTGAGAGTTGTGGCCCGTCGTCTGCGAGCTCTGTACTTCCTGATAGGAGGCGATAGCGAGTGCCGCCCAGACCTCGGCATGCGCAGCGGCAGATGGGGCTTCGGGGTCCAAGATTAGTCCACTGGCAGGGTAGGCCGAGGCTGTCTTGACAATGCTTTCGCGGTCTAGGATGGGCAGCCAGCAGTGGGTATAGGCAAAGTAGACATCCAACAATCTCCAGTAGTTGCTTGGGAGTGTGATCGCTTGGAGGCGAGTCTCGTGACACCGGGCTGCGGCGTTGCCGTGGCCTGCCGGACCATCAAGGTCTGCTGTGCGAGGTAATGGGTTGTGATCAAACGTATGTACACCTCGATCTCCGGTTACGGGAGAGCTCTGCCGGGGGCCCCTAACCGTCTCCGTGTCGGTCTCGGAGTCATAGGCCGAGCTGTATGTCTTGGAAGGCGCGCCATCTTTGACCGAGAGGTGGCGATCGATCTCTTGATGGACTTTGCTTCTTGTCCACCTCTTGTGAAGGCGATTCCCAGCCGAGTTCCCTTTATCTAGCAGCAAGGCCGGGCCCTGACGAGACTCGTCCGTCAGGAAGTCGCCGAGTGCATCCTCGCTACCGGGAACATTTTCAAAAACCCAACAGAGGGCGAGTTCGAGAGTCCGGATTAGCCCCGTCTGGACGCCTCGTTTCTTGGGGGCAGTGTTGTACGTGCATCCGCGATCGAGGGAAACGCAGGAAAAGCACTGAGGCTGAACTCCATCGCACTTCTCCCGGGCGGCTCGGCACTGATCACACGCACGGGAGACCCTCTGCCGCTTCGGAATTGTGGCCGAGGACTGACTCTGACTTTGAGACAAATCGGCGTTCAACGAAGCATCTCGTTGGGTTCGGTTTTGTTGTTTGCGCTTCACAGGCATGCTCTTGACAAGCCGAGATCTGCTCGAGCCGCGATGCTCAATCGATGGCCGGTGTCTCTCGATCCCAACTGTGTGGGGATATAATCGAGGAGAAGTCGACGAAGCCTTTCTTGTGGGACATAGTTGGGGTTGCCAGCCGACGAGCCGGTTTGTCGCCTGGGGACGCTGGGGTAGCTTGTGTGGAGAAATGCTAGAACACCTGGGGAAAGCAACCTGAGGGGGATTGCAAAGTCGCGACGTTGAACCTGGACAATGGGTGCAGGGCGAGCTAAACCGCTGAAACTGAAAGCAATTGGGGGGCAATGATTGGACGAAACCGATGGATAAACACTCTTCCAGGAACTGCCCCACCTGGGACGCGAGCCAAGATTAGGGGGATGCAAATCCCCCGCCACCGTCCGAGGACTTGCTGCTGGCCGCTCGTATGTGTGAGCAGGAATGGAAAGCAGGTGGGCGAGGCTATCGAAACACTCATGGATGTGCTAGGAGGCACATCCAAGGTGTTAGCGAAATCATCACGATGACATACGGTCCCTAGTTTCTAAATCCCACGAAATGGCAGGCGTCAAACGGCCCTTTTCAGAGGTCGAGACGCAGGACAGCGCCCGCCAGCTGTCTATCCATACGCAGGTCCAAGCAGAGCTTCAACATGGCGCAAGGGCGTCATTCTCCGGGGCCAAGCCCATCGGATCGGCCGCGAAGGTCTCTCCGCCCGGCGACGACGCGGAGTCATCGCCCAGGACGCCGGAGCCTTTCGAGCCCGATGCATCCATCGTCCTCATCGGCATGCGCGGGACGGGCAAGTCAACGCTAGCCATCATCGCCTCTACTGCCATGAGTCGGAGGCTCCTAGACTCTGAAAAGGCATTCCAGCAGGCCACTAGCTTCTCCAGCTCTACCTATAAGAGGATTTACGGGACTGGCGAGTGCCATAGGCGGCAGAGTGATGTCCTGCAGGACATGTTGAGCAGCAATGGGAAGGGGAGTATCATCGTTTGCTCCTGGATGGAGAAACAAATCCATCATCTCTTGCACGACTTCTGCCAGACCAACCCGGTGATTCACATCCTCCGAGAGCGGCAAGAGGTCCAGAACCACCTCAAGATCGCGGACGAGGCTTTGGCTCGCAACCTGGTTGCCGTCAGCACGACAATGTTCCGGAGCTGCAGCAACTTCGAATTCTTCAACCTCTCTGAAGATCCGTCCAAGCTCAGATCCCACGATGTCCCGTCAGGCAGCCTCTCGAGCCTTCCGAGATCCCCGGCACCTTATCTCACACTCAAAAGAGCAGAGAGACACTTCCTCAAGTTCCTCACCCTGATCATGCCGGCCGGCAGCATCCCCTTCATCGAGTCTGCCTTTCCCTTGGCGTCGGTGCCTACTGAGGAAAGGCGATTCACTTACGCCCTTTCTGTTACCCTCTCCAGCCTTCTGACCCGTGACGTGGATATCGAGGAACTAGAAATTGGGGCGGATGCGCTGGAAGTTGTCATCGACGATCTTGCCCATACGCGAGGAAACCCAGGCCAGGACACAGCCAGCAAAAAGTCGCTAGACTCCCAGAGGGCATCAGAAATCACTCGTGTGCTCGGAGACATACGGCGAAAAACGGTGATACCGCTTATATACCACGTTGTTCGACCAGCTACCAGGCATGCCTTTTCTTCAGTCACCTCCCAGTACCTGGAGTACGTCCGGCACGGACTTCGACTCGCCCCCGAATTCATCACACTGGACTTGGAATTGGAGGACAGCCAGCTGTCCCAATTGGTCTCACTTCGCCAAAGATCAAAGATAATCGGCCACTCGAGTCCAGAGGACGGGCCGCCCTGGAACCACCTCGACTGGGTGGACACGTACAATAGGGCTAGGAGTTTCGGGTGCAGTCTCGTCCGTCTCATCAAGCCCGCGACGTCCATGCAAGACAATTTCGACGTCGCCCTCTTCCGCTCATCGGCTGACGGCCCCGGCGAGCCACGGATACCAATCATCGCCTACAACTCGGGCCTGATGGGGAGGCACTCGGCCTGCTTCAACCAAATCCTCACATCAGTGGCACCAAACATGAGGGCAGCGGCGTCAGAGGAAAGCGACCCCACCCGCCCACAGCTGACCGCGTTCGACGCCACCACGGCGCTCTACTCATCCTTCGTGTTCGACCCGATGAAACTCTACGTCATCGGCGCCATGGTCTCGTACAGCCTGTCGCCCGCCATGCACAACGCCGCCCTGGCCGCCTACGGCATCCGACACACGTACTCCCCGTTCTCGACGCCGACGCTCGGCGGCATAAGGGAGCTGGTCGAGGATCCGCACTTCGCCGGCGCCTCCATCGGACTCCCCTTCAAGGTCGAGGTCATCACCCTGACGCACAGCCTCAGCCGGCACGCCAGCGCCATTGGCGCCGTCAACACGCTTATCCCCGTGCGGTCACTGGACCCGGACGGCTCGATCCCGGACGACGCGGCCCTGTTCGGCAGCCGGAACCGCGCCGGGCCCGTCCGGGCGCTGTACGGCGAGAACACGGACTGGATCGGCATCCGGGCCTGCATCAGGCGGGGCTTGTCCCCCGCCAACGCGGTCCGGCCGAGGAGCTGCGGCCTCGTCATCGGCGCGGGGGGGATGGGCCGGGCCGCCGTCTACGCGATGCTCCAGCTCGGGGTGAAGAACGTCGTCGTCTTCAACCGCACGCCCGCGAACGCCCAGAAGTTGGTGGCCCACTTCGAGCAGCTGCTGGCAAGGGACGCGCTGCCCCTGCTGAGCGACCGGCGCTCCTCCTCCTCATCGGCCTCTTCCGCGTCCTCCCCGGCCCCCAAGGGCGGCGTCCGGGACAGGGACGATAACCACCCGACCAGATTCCACGTCGTCGCGTCCCTGGCCGACGCCTGGCCCGGGGGTTGCTCCCTGCCGACCATGATCGTGTCGTGCATCCCGACTCACAGGATCGGGGACGTGCCCGCGCCCGACTTCACCCTCCCGGAGCCGTGGCTGGCCAACCCGACCGGGGGAGTCTTCTTCGAGCTTGAGTACAAGACACTCGACTCGCCGCTGTTGCAGCAGCTACGGAGGGAGAGCCACAGAGGGTGGGTCACCATGGACGGGCTGGACCTACTCCCCGAGCAGGGCTTCGCACAGTTCGAGCTGTTCACAGGCAGGAGGGCGCCCCGGAGGCTGATGAGACGGGAGGCGCTCAGGGCGTGGACGGACGAGCTCGGGAGGTCCAACGTCCCGCGCTTGGAGCCGAGGCTGAAGAGTATCGTCGAGCAGGAACCCTGATTCTGCCCAGTCTTTACATGTGTAGAGCTCCATTGGGTGGCACGGTATCGTGGGGGTTTTCCCATTGGCTCCTCTCTAGACTCCCTCCCGTTCAGGAGAAAGATAATTTCATTGCTTCCGTGCGTGGAATGCCGCGCCGTGCTCTTCTCTGCTGCCCTAATCGAGATCACTTTGCTTATTGCCCCCTTCTTTCGACCCTTTTCGAAGGCTAACTCTCGAGAAAAAAAGGGGGAGGGAGGATGTGACGAGTAATATGAATCAAAATACTTCTTCCAATGTCGTCAAAATATCGTCCCTCAGAGGCAGCCTTAGTGGAGCCAGTTTCCATATACGCATAACTCACCCACTCACACATAGGCCCAAACAAATACGCAGCAACCGCCTCCCCCATCTTCTACCCTTCCTCTTGCCATCCCCACTCAACTCCTCACTCAGGGCGGCAGATGCGGCCAATCCGACGGGCCGCCCTCGCCCCGAAACGAGCGGCCCCCGGCGGCGCCGAACACGACCCTGTCCAGTACCCCGATAGCGAGGGCAGGGTAGTCCTCCATGACGGGGGCGACGTTCCCCCTTGCGACCGCGTACTCCTCCGCCACGAGCTCGCACGCCAGGGCCCTCAGCCGGTCGACCGTGCCGTCGGCCCGCTCGGGCGGGGTCGAGTCGAAGAGCTCGCGCAGCAGGTCGGCCACGCGCGCGTCGGCGGCCCAGCACCTCGTCGTGCGTGCCATCGCGCCGACCGGCCAGCCCTCCCTCACGGTCACCAGGAAGCGCCGCAGGCTCAGGTCCCGGAGGCGCGGCACCTCGTACCTGTCCGCCATGCTGTAGAGGCGGAGGTAGGTGTAGAGGGCCGCCAGGCTGTCGTCGGCGGCGGCTGCCGCCGCCTGCTGCTGCTGCTGGGTGTTAGTTTCGGGCCGGAGGAGTGTCCTGAGGTCCTCGTCTATTGGTAACAGACTGGCCATGGAGGGTGAATTGTCGACCCGGCTGCGACTGCTGCCGCTGGGGATGGGGCCGAGGAGGGGAAGGGGATGGGGTCAGCATGTTGGGAAGATGTGACCGGTCGGCTGGGGTTGGAGGGAGGGCAGGCAGGCGGGGTCGATTGGAAAGGAGTACCTCGAGTGAGCGGTGATCTGATATTCCCCGTAAGGGATGCCAGCCAACCAACCGTGCTGCCCTCCGCGGTCATGTTGCCTGGCCCTGGACGCCACCGCCGCTGCCGCCGCGGTGCTGCTCGTGTGACCCGTCGAGTGCGACCTTCCGGGAAGGGCCCGGGAGGTGGCGCCCAGGGGGGGGTCGTTCTCGTCACCCACGCCGGCGATGGCGAGCTGGAAACCGAGACGGTCCCGGGACGAGGTGATGGGGCACCCTAGCGGGGTAGAGCCGAGGGCGTCGTCGACGAAGTTGGGGTCTGCGACGTCTGAGGAGTAGAGGAACTCGAGGAACTTGTGCAGGATCTCTGGGTCATCCTCAGGGAGTTCGACGGTACATTCGTGCTCTTCCTGTTTTTTTTCCTCGTTGTGTTTTTGGTCATGTTTGTTGCTAGATTTAGAAGCTACTCTCAAGGTTGATAGACAATGGATGCGGGAGGTTTGTAGGAATATTGCGCACCCTGAACCCTCCGCTGCACGCTTTGTCGAAGAAAGGGGACTGCGTGCACACAATGGCACGGTGGGCCCGGATTTCGTGGCCCTGACATTTGATGAGGAGGTCCGAGTACTTGCCGTCAAGGAAGAGCCTCGCAATCGAGGACGAGGCCGACCTCCTCATGCTGGCCATGGGGTGCCGACGATGCTGGTGGGGAGCAATGGGCAGAGTGGAGTTTTTCCAGTCAGTACATCGTGCATGGACAGAAGTTGGGATAACGAGGATACAAGATTGCCTCAAAACAATCTCGTCTAATTCCCCATCTGCTCAGACAACTTGATGATCCGGGCGGTGTCTCTTCAGTTATTAAGAGGGTTAAATTATGCCAAACAGCCACTGAGGATGGGCGAAGACAGCAGTGTGAGCCCGCGCACCAACGACTAGGAGAGTGAGGTGGGGTGGCTGTATACCTACCCAAGTATCTCGCCGAAAGTTAGTTTGAATTGAGGGAACCCGGAGGACGGGAGTTAGGTAAGGAGAGGTAACCCGCAAGTGTTGGATAGGGGACGGAAGGTTTGCAGATAGAACTGCGGGAGGAGGTGGAAAGAACTCGACCCTCGGTTTTGTGATGCACCTGCCCCTCTATCAACAGACTATGGTTTTGATCTTGGTGTAATCAAGACCAAGATGTGGCTTCCGGGAAGACGCCAAGATTGGCAAGGACAAGGGGGCAGGGTGTCCTTCCCCCCTCCGTCCCCGAAAGTTCGGCGAATGTGGAAATCGCGGGTGAGTGTTGCGCTTCGGAAGCGGACAGGCGACAAAGCTCATGTCAACCCACTCCAGCCCCCTTGCCGTGTGGGCATACCTACCTAGAGCAGAGAGCATGGACGGCACGCATTCTAGAAAAATGGTCACGTCGATCACTTGCTTTAGCACCTAAAGCTGCCGATATTACGGCATCGACGATTCGACTAGCGCTAGTTTTTTATGATCATCAGGTTGTCATTGGAACAAAGTTTCATAGCGTGGTCTATTTTTGGCGTGCCGACCAGCGGTTCCATTCCAGTCTGCACCGCACCACACAGGGCAGGTCTAGTTTTTGTGGCAGTGCATATTGAGGCTCAGATCCAAGATTCTTGGGCCGAATTCATCATCAATCCTCGGGGGTATTTTGCTTTCCGTCTTCTCCGCTATTTTTGCTAATGATTCAGCTGGCCTCCTCTGTCGGGAATCTTCTAAAACTCCGCAAGTCAATTCTAGCGTTGAGATAGGATAGTTTAGCGGTGTGGGCTACAGCACGGTCGGCTACTTTCCATTGGTAACCTAGTTAGTGTTCGGAATCGGTGGGATGGTCGATCGGTATGGTGAATTGCATCCTGCGGATAACAAAGGCCACTTTGATTTGGCTCACTTCCTTGGTAGTAGGCTCGGTATCGCGTGAACATGGAAATTCATGTGATACAAAGCGCTTGTTGCTTGAGTGGTTGTGGCCCGGACTATGGTAGGGTTCCCGGTTGTTGTTCAAGTATCGAATTATCCATCAACATAGCAATTATGATCGCAACACCCGCCCTGAGTTCCCGCAAGATATAGAGACATGAGTAACGAGGAAATACAAATCGCCACCCCAGAATTAGAATGAAGGAGCACAGGAAAGATGTGCAAGAGACAATTTTGAACCCTCCCTCTCTGGTGGTTTTGGGAATCCCCCCGAGCCTGATAGCCCAACCCGCTGTCAATTGACGGAACGTCAGTTAGCCTACCCTTGTATGTAGGTCCCGGGATGCAACCGTGGTCTTCACCTCCTCATCACGCATGCAGCTCCCGGTGGAAGCCCAGGTCTCCAGGAATAAACCTGAACCCACACTCCGGGAACGCGAACCGAGGGGGGACCCAGTCATCCATAACCACCCCGGTGGAAAAGGAAATGCCAGCACATACCTCCTTCCCGGCTCCCGGAGCGTCAATCAGAGGGTGATTACAGCAGATCCGTCCGGCTTCACGTCGTTCTGGATCCCGTAGCGCTTGCTCACCAGTCTGCGTCTCGTCAGTGCCATAGCGTTCAAGTTGTCAGGTCGTCATCTGTTCTGCTCGAGGCGAATGCACCTCCTACTTTCCAAAGCTCCAAAGGGCTCCACTTACGAGTACTCATGGGTTCCAGTGACTGTCTCCATGATGGACTTGAGGTAACTCTCCACCTGCACCTTGAGGGCCGCATCGCCCTCGGCCATTCTGCGGATCGCTTCGGCGGCGCGGTCGAATCGGGCTCGGGACTTCTTGACGTCAGTGATGAGCTTCGCAACGATCGTGTCGAGTGATTTCTCCCCATGGTAATACATGATGGACACCAAGTTGATCATGCAGTCAGTGGCCTGTTGTATTCCTGATCAGTAGCAGCTCCAGTCTGCACTTCAAGGGCTAGCTCAATGGCATTTATCCCAAACCAAACGGCAGTGGTTGTAAGACAGCAAGCTGAACAAAAGATCTTACCATCTCCTTCTTGAGAGAGTAGATGTCATTGTAACTAATTAATTAGTTTGTTCCCACGGTTGCCATGATTAGCTCTGATAGTAGCGTGACACACCCCCGCTGCCGTCTCCGTGATCGGGCTTCTCGAGCCAATCTTCCCATTACTTACAGAATAATGATCATATTGGCCTCGTGCCAGATGATCTCCATCTCCGGAGAGTCAATGATCCGTGGGGGAAGGTGTGTCTCCGCTGGTATCCTGTGGCGCAGTTAGAACTCGAGGTCCCTACCTAATTTCATACCTCCCTTTGTTCTGTCTACCCTGACCTCTGAGAGCGGGGCGGAAAGGCCTCATTCAAAACGAGGGGGGAGAAACTTACTCAGTGACACAAGCAAAGATACGAAAGGCAGTTGTTCCCATTCTGTTTGTCAGGTAGTCATCGCAAGTCGGAATGTGTCCAATGAGGCGCTCATGTTGCTCCTGCTCCGCGCAAGTGAAGAAGTATTTGATCTCCCGGTAAACTCGCTGTTGCTGGGCTGGAGGGGTGGGTTAGTACTCCAGGCACACTCCGACGGATTAGAGGACGAATGATTTTGTAAAGGGTCGACAGGACAAAACCGAGGCGAAGCAGCCTACCATAGTCGAACTTTTGGCAGAGCCTCTCGCCGAGCTCCTTGAAGATTGTGCAGCCATCAGCTGGAGATGGCGGTGGTAGCGCTCTATAGCCAAAGCATGACAAAGAGGCATTCAAGCCGCGCTTGACCACTGCGAGAGGGCTCCACAAGGGTGAAGCCTCCTTGTCAACCACGTCGAGCCAGTACCGACAGTAGATGAGGCTGCGCGCCCGGAAGATGCAGGCCTGCTCGAAGTCATTCGCAAGAGAGTGCTCATTGGTATCGATGGTGTCGTCCCAGATGAAAGCCCAAAGCGAGAGCAGGCCGGCAGTATGAAGATTCTCCCAGGTCGCATCTGGGAACCATCTAGATGGTAGGCCCATATTAGATTATCAACGGAAATGAGCTGGAGGGGGTTTCTGTGCTTCTCATGTCTGGGAATTTCTCGGGTGCTCAGAACCCACATGGAGGTGAAGAGGGCAAAGTCGCTCTTCTTGAAATGCTGGCGGCGCTTCTCTTCGGAGACGGTACTATAAGTGAGTGGATTGTCAGTCTTTGTCCAAGTCTGAGGGTCCTCACTTCTCAGTCGACAAGCAAGAGAACATTATACCAGTCAATGAGACCATCACAAAGGTGCCGGAGTCTGTCGTAGTGTTTGTTGCGTCGTCCAGACGGCCATCCTTTCAGGAGCCCCTGCATAGATGGGACGACCAGAGTCTGGCCGCGGAGCTCATTGGCGAGCTGCGCATTGGTGTCAAGCGGGGAGCCTTCCATGACCGGCACGGGCACTGAAGCAGTCTAGTGGGTTGGAAGCTGAGTGGGCTTTGCGGATGAGCAGGTACAAATATGAAAAGCAGGCAAGTGCCTGGGCGGGTTATGCCGCTGAGTGTTGCTTGGATATCCGGACTGCCAAGAGCCTACGAGATGTGAAAAGCCAGTGATGTTCTGACAAGAGATCATATATAGACCTACCTCTACATATCTACTAGACAGGTCTATGTGAGTATATATATATAAGTCCGCTTTTCATCATCGGAGGGTTAAGTAGGTGGGTGGTGGTGTCAGACAAACGCGTTCCCGGGTA
This sequence comes from Pseudohalonectria lignicola, assembly GCA_003049395.1. Classification (NCBI taxonomy): domain Eukaryota; kingdom Fungi; phylum Ascomycota; class Sordariomycetes; order Magnaporthales; family Ophioceraceae; genus Pseudohalonectria; species Pseudohalonectria lignicola. The sequence goes on from PYSP01000021.1 coordinate 30,719, forward strand.
ATTAGCACCAGGCCTGGATTTGGTTGGGTTGACTGGTGAGTGACGCGCAGTGCATGATACTATCAGGACCTATCCCATTCCCCAAGTCCGAAGGGATAAGAGCCAATATCCAGGGATGGAAACAAGTAGAGATAGCAATGGCCCCATGGGTGGATCCCTGTGCAACGAAGTTCAGATTCATAAGTGGAAGGTCCAGTGAGACAACCTTCTGAGCCCACAGGGAGATGGAAAAGGTCTCCTTGGCGCGAGTGAGTCTAGGACTAGGTTCTCCTTAACTAGGCCGGGCCTTCTTGACCCTGAGCTAAGAATCTCATTTTTAGCTTGGAAGCCTTGTTGGCTGTAGCAAACGCAAGGGTGGCTGCATGAGTGTCCACATTATCAGCACGGCCAATAGATCCAAAGACCATGGAAGGCAAGGGGTGAGAATGGGACACATAACATGATTTATATGTACAAGAGGGGATGTCAAACCTCAAGCTGTTTCCTACGAGCGTCAAGCAGGTGGGTTATTTTGGCGGTCTGGCTATCTCCAAGTGAATTTCCGGCACACCCTCATAGTTCCCGTCCATTCCAACATTCCATGTACACGCCCGGTATCCAGTTAGACAGCACCGATAATGCTCCTGCTCATGCACCAAAAAGTTCAACTCTAGGTAGGGTCGAATAAAGAATGTGCCGGGCATAGGGAGCAGGGGGGCCAGAGACAAGACCTTAAAATAACCTCCTAAAGAACATATCCGAGCAAAGATGCCTGCAGATCGAGAGACGGTCATTCTGTGGCCTTCGGGCGGACCGGCGGATTTGATGGCCTGCCAACCAACGCCCCTACGGCCTTCGCTGAAGTTGCCCTAGTTCACGGGATCCAATATTACAAGCTGTGGAGCGTGTGATTCACCCTGCATTCGAGTTGCGACGCAGCCAGCCCTCATAATGCATCAGGCCCCTTTCAGCGCAAAGAGTTTTCCTGGGGCTATTTCTATTGGAAACGGGGAACCGGTACCGGGGTGGCACTCTTGACTACCTAGATGTCTGCGGTGACCTGGTGGCTTGAACTGGGTTGGCGGATTTCCCGGCAGGCAGACTAGCGATGGTGAGAAAGAACATGGAAGATATCAGAGACGTACGTAGTGCTGGGAGGGTATCTTTTACGATGGCACAGAACCACCTAGGCCCAAGTCTAGCGTGGCGGTTTCTCCGGAGTGTGTATGACAAACATAGCCGGTAAGATGACACGAATGCATCCGAGGCATTTTTGTGGCCAATGGCCTTTCCCATACCAAGGAAAGGACGGAATCTGGCTCGGCCGGCCGCATATCCAAACCCGATCATCCCAACTTCAGCTCAATTTTGCGAGGAGCAGGAATCGAGAGCCCGCTAGCCCAATAACTATAAATTGAAGTCAACCACACACCTACGTCGCACAACCTCGCGCTAAACTCATAGTTCGCCACCGACCACCATTCCAGACCCCGAACGGAACTCGGCGTTGGTATGGGATCTTGGGGCTCAGCCACCGGGCATGCGCTCGGGTCGATGGCTCCTGTCCACCTGACCAAGGAAACACGAATCGAATGCGGGAGCTTGCATAGTCGACGGGGACACAAAAACAGATGGTCGAATCGCGGTGTAGCAGTTGTGCAGTTTGCAGCCCACACTTCCACGCAAGGGAGAGACGGATACGGATGCCTAGAGCGAACCGCGGGAACCACGTTTGTCTTGATGCTTCGCGGACGAGACAACCGCCCTGCGGAGGGGCCCGGCCGTCTCGGAGGTCTATGAAGCCGGCTTCACTAGACCATTTCCAGCAGCATACTGCAAGCTTCGAGGCCGCAATTCCTGCATTCCTGCTTCCAAAGACGCCACATCACCAGCTAAAGCGGCAAGTTTTGACGACAAACCGTCGACTCCAGAAAGACCGTGCCAGCCGCCAACAATAACGGTCGGTGGACCCCTTCTAGATTTGGTGCTGGATATTAGAAGGTGGTTCGCGGTTCTGAGCTGACCAGCATGGGGTCACACAATGCGGTAGATAACGGGATCGATCAAGTAGGAACTTTTCATGTTATATGGCAGAAGTCAGGATCTAGAGGCATGGAGAGGACTATATTCGACGTTATCCTGTAATCCTCCTGCAACGGATACCTCCTGGGGAGTTTGGAGAACCCGTTCCATGGTAATTACTTGCGGTCGTTGGTGATTTGGACCGACCTGTTTGAATCAATATTTCAATGTGCAGCGAAAGCGGTGACAATCAGGCTACATCTGGGCCAAAATAACCTCTAAATTATTAACCCTTTTACTGTGAAGGTCATTATAAGACCGAAAGATGCATGTGGGTCGCGGCTGTTGGTTTGCATACTCGAGCTCGAGCCGTGTTGTTAGTTGGTGTTGAGATGCAGTGGTGTTCACATTGCAGGGACGAACTAGTCAGGTGTCGTCTTGATATGAAATTTTGCTCGCCATTCGCAGCCCACTGCAGCTTCCCCGCACGGAGGTTGATGAATATGACGTTCTCTCCCGTCTTGCAGGGGCACCCAAATCTGTAATCTGCCTCGTTTCTTATCCATTGGCCACTGGGGCCGAATCGAGCATCCAAAGAAAATTGACCCCTTATCGTTGTTTCCTTTGGTCGTTGGAACTCTATACTCCAACAACCTACTTGCATTGGTCTCGTCGCTCCCACCCACCGATAACGTCCCGAAAGCCAAGCCATGGATCTCAGCACCACCCCATTCACATACAGCAGCACCACCCCGCGGGTCCTCTTCGGCAGCGGCATCCTGGACAGGCTCCCCCAGGAGCTGCATCGGCTTGGCGCCACGAAGCCCCTCCTCATCTGCTCGCCCTCGCGCACATCGCTTGCCAATAAGATTCGCGAGATGCTCGAGGGCGGCGCCGCCCCCAACGCCATAACGGACATTTCTGTCCTCTCCACCGCGTTGGTGCACAACCCCAGCCATGTGATCGATTCCGCCATGGCCACGGCGGTCGCCGGGCGCGACTGTCTCGTCTCCCTCGGGGGCGGCAGCGCCGTCGGGCTCGGCAAGGCCCTCGCCCTGCGCTGCCAGGGCGCCCTCCCGCACGTGACCATCCCGACCACGTACTCCGGTTCCGAGATGACGCCCATCATCGGGGAGACCAGGGACGGGAAGAAAGTCTCCACCACGGACCCCAAGGTCCTCCCCACAGTCGTCATCTACGACTTCGACTTGACGGTCGACCTGCCGCTGAAGGTCGTCGGCCCAAGCGGGATGAACGCGCTGGCTCATGCCGGTGAGTAACAAATGCATGCGTTCCCAGGATGCAACCCCGACTTAAAACGCTGATTCTGCCATAAAACAGTCGAGGCACACTACGCCGAGAACAACAACCCGCTCAGCACCCTCATCGCCCAGGAGTCCATCAGGCGGCTCCTCCCCGCGCTCAGAGCCATCGTCGTCGACCAGCACGGCAAGCGCCAGCTGGCGTCCGCCGACGAAGCGCAGCGCGAGCAGCGGCTCGCCGCCTCCCTCCTGTACGGCGCCTTCCTCGCCGGCACCGCCGTCGCCACGACGGGCATCGCGCTGCAGCACAAGCTGGCCCACGCCGCGGGCGGCACGCTGGACCTGCCGCACGCCGAGACGCACGCGCTCCTCCTGCCCCACACCTTCGCGTACAACGCCCGCGCCATGCCGGAGGCGGCGGTCCGGGGCCTCTACGCTGCGTTCTGGCCGGGGGGTTCTCCCGGGATCGAGGGTGGCGAGGGTGGCGGTTTGGAGCACGCAGTCGAGCGGCTCGTTGCTGAGCTAGTGGAGCTGAATGTGGAGCTGCGTCTGCCTGCCGGGTTGAAGGAGATGGGCATGGAGGAAGGCGATATCGATCGGGTGTTGGAAGTTGCATTTGAGAGGCCCTATTGGAATCCGCGGGAGCTTGAGAGGGAAAAGATCAGGGAGGTGATTCGAAGAGCCTGGACTGGCGAGGTGGCGAGGGCGGATCTCTGAGTTGTTTCGGGTTCTAATTATTGTATTTGATCTTTCGCGGTCATTGCATCACTTCACTCATCTCTGTCCCCGATCTGGTTGTAATTCTATTGTCAATACCATCCGTAAATGCCGTGCTCCTGCCATAGAATTTATCTCTCGGGCTTCTGCGACTTACGCCCAGAGGAAGGCAGGCCACATCGTGTACCTAGATACCCCCTTAGTCGAGAGATGGTGAGTTCGTGACTGCCTTGCGCTCTCATGCAATTTCCATCATTCCGCTTACTGCCTCGTGACTACACTCCGGCCTGGATATCCTAGATGGTGCGGTGGGCAGACAGTGGTCAGTGTACCTATGGCAGCTAGTAATTAACTATGGTGTACTCTGGTTGTCCCCCTTTGATAACGCTCTCTAGTATCCAGCTTCAACTCAAGAAAGCCTCTTGGGTCCTCTAATTGATTATCCAAGCACTCCCTTCCGAAGAGACATGAGAGGTCATTTGCTCGCAGCTTTGAAGCACCGTTGGCATGGAGTGCCATGGGCCTAAAGATTATATGCGCAGGTGAAGGTTAAGTTTGAAAAGTGGTTAGCATGTAATTAATTAGTAGTCGGGGGGATCCTGTCTAAGTCTATGTGTGGCTCACCTGCCTCGCCTGAAGCCTTCAATATCCGAGTTGCCTCTCTGTTCTTCCGTGCTTGTGGGTCATTCCCCAGAGTCAATTCAGCCACTTCCCGCCTGAGCGGCGGAAGTTAGAAGGGAATGATAGAAGTAAGAGGAAGCCGAGTAACGCTTTCTGTTGCTAATATCCCCCCTCTTTTCCTGCAGCCTTGCTCTTGGTATTAACTCTCAAGACTGATTATTAGCCTACGGCAAGTCAAACAGCGAGCGTGGCAACTCACCAGCAAGGCACACTCGACTCAGTCATATCGCCTAGATGTATCAGCAAGGCTTTTGCCACGGTGGAGCTGAAAGGGATACAGACTGATGCCTTGAAGGACTCTCAAGTCCGAGGAAATTTGAGTCCGAGGGAAAGAGTGAATGAAGATGATCCTGCTGCGGCGGGGTTGACGTTTACGCCGCACACAGCGCAGTTCAGAACTACTTATATGATCACAAACCCCCCCCTTAAGTCCTTACTGACCTAGTCTTTGTGCCTTTTCTCTTCCCGCCCAATTCATCTCCCTATTGCCATCGATGTCGTTCCGCTTCACGATACATGAAACAACCCAAACATACCCATGCTTTCCAACTCAAGCCCGACATGCGTCCCGGCGCTCCTCCGTCTTCTTAACGAGATGCTCGAGGTGATTCTGGACTGTCTGATACCAGCCGGGACACCCAACCCCAGATGCGTACGACAGACGCACAGGCCGCGCACAAGAGATCTGCCCCAACCAACTGGAAGCCCGATCCACATTCGCCAGTCTCGCCCGCACGGCGAGATTCATCCGCCCCCTCGCAACCCGATATCTGTACCGATCTGTGGTGCTGAGGAATAACCAGGAGCTGTTCTTCTTCTTCCGCCCCCTGACCAACGACAGGGGTCTCTTCCCCATGGTCCGGCTGATCGCCTGGCTGGAGGTCTGTCCCGTGCCCGACCCCATGCCGGAACCGGAGCGGAGCGCCTTGTACACTTGGGCGTCGATCGATGGTAGCTGGCCCGTGACCGCGGATGAACGCAGCGTCGCCCAGAAGCTGAGGATCGATGGCGTCAGCATCTTGGAAGGCTGGAAGGTCCTCGGTGCTGCGCTGTCACTGCTTGCGCCGCACCTCAAATCTTTCTACGCCGTCACGATGTCTGGTTGGTTTGGTCCCTATACTATTTCTAGAAGAAGGTACGTACTAACGGAGATGCAAGCAACGAGAGGGCGGCATACTAACAGCTTGCAGGTTCGCAAAGCCCACATGGCGGATTCTACTTTACATTTATCTACACAAGTCAAACAAGTGGTGGCTATTCACGGAAGACGGGGAATGGTAGGTAGCCGCAGTAGCTTAGGGTAAAAGCTCACTTGAATCGACGGGCTTGTAGCTCTAGGTTGGCTCACTGAGGCCTCTCTTTGCACTGAACATAGGGATTCGTCTTACCCGCCACTCTCGAGGCTCTCTCCCTGGCTCCAGTCCAGGGCACCCGTGGATGCCACATCAAACAGCAACAGCGGCTACGGGACCTGGAGCGGCTCACCCGTCTAACTCAGAGGCGAGGGGGCTTTCCTGCTCTCTCTTGAGGAGCAGTTTGCCGACGTTGGAGTGCCGTTCTCTTTCGTCGCTTGGGGTATGTTGTGACGAGATTTGGCCTATATATGAATTTCTGTACAATTGGTAATTAGGTAATTATGGATTCACAGTTTGCTTATGTGGTGCAGATGGCCTATTTTGGGCACAACAGGGTACGACCGTGACGAGGCTTGAATCTTCTTGGGCTCAGTGTCACGGGATAAAGTGGACTTGACTGGTTTTCACAATCGTGGCAGATCAGCCCTCATAGTTGCTGAATGAGGAAAAGACTTCAGCGCGTAACTTGGACGTCAATATGCTCTTCTTTTCCTACCCTCCTTTGTTGCATCTTTCGACCGCCTAGTTATATCGAGTTCAATGCCGAAATTCTCTGTCCTTGTTGCGCGTGTAAGGATGACCCCGGGTGAATTCGGGTTCTCTGTATCCGCGTCCCTCCAGAGGATCATTCTCGTGTAATTTTCCTTTGCGGGCGATGGCACAAAGTCTACTAGGTAGTAATTTTTGTCCTGGTGGAAGAACAGGCCCTCTTCACGGTTTTGTCGAAGTCCGAGTCGAGGTAGTAATTAGGCGTTTCCGGCATGGTGATGTAACTCAAATGACGGCGTTTCGATATTCCTTTGCAGAACCATGCGCAGTCGTCCTGGGACCTTGTCTATTTGCTGCACGTTGATCACTGATCCATATTGTCCCGGTAGGCACCCCTAATGTCATCCGTGGTATCCAAGGTGGCATGTTCCGAGTCAGTTCTTGCCTCGCGGCCCGCCTTCAGCTCCATGATAATTCGCCTGTCGTAGTCGGTTCTTTTCGCTTGTAACTGGCGAGTTAGGCTCACGTAGTCGAATGGTTCCGATTCGTCGAGAAGAGCCTCTATGAGCATCTGACCAATGATGTCCGCAATGTCAACCACGGGCAAGGAATGTTGGAGAACGATGACACCTGATTGAAGCTCGGGGACAAGATACACGGCTGAGATTGAACCGGGCATGACACCGTTGTGGTACATGACCAGCCTAGGGGGGCCACCTTTCCTGCCATTGGCTATTGCACGATTTTGGCGTTCGTTGAGAGAAGGCCGGGCCGACCGGGGATTCGTGCGCGTGCCCATCCTAGTCCGTAACCTTGCTTTCAGAATGATATTGAACTGAAGTTGGTGTGGTGCGAGGCTATCGTTCGACAATGCCTGAGAGGCGATCCTGGCGTAGAGTCGGGCTACTACTCTTCCTAGCCTATGAGCTCTTTCGTGAAGACCTTAAATTATAGAAAACGAGAAGATCATTGAGGTTCGACTTGATGTCGCCTGCCGCTTTCATCATCAAAGAATCGTTCGCTGAAGGGTCTCTGAAGATTCACGTGCGTGTTATTACGGAGAATCCCATACGAATCTGCTACATTGAAATCACCGACGCGCCCCAACTATTTCAAGCTCGTGCCCTTCATGCCCAGGGGCTCAAAGACTTCCTCGGCTAGGAGCTCGTCAAGGGCTTTCTTGGTGTGCTTCTCTATGTGCTTCTCCGTGTGTGCCTCGACAGGGTGACCCACTAATAGCTCATAGCTCCAGTTGTTGAGCAAGAAGGAATCCCTGGGTGGCTTTGCTGCCTTTAGAGGGCCCACAGCTTGCATTGTCTCTTCTCATTCGCGCAGAATGGAGCCTTCGCAGCCCAGCCACAGGTCGTCGGGGAAAGAGACCCTCGACCAGTGGGATAGAAGGTCCTCGATTGTGCACTTAGAAGTGACCAAGTCAGCTTGTCCCCAGCGATGGAAGTGCGGCAGGACGTCCTTGACGAAGATTTTCCATGGAAGTGAGCCGTTTCCCTTGTGAATCAGGGACCCGACAAGGGCAGCGAAAAAGGCCATCGAGAGCGAGTTGATGTTATAACGGGTCCTGCCGTCCGGCTCCAGCCTACTTTCGACATCCCGAAATCTTCTGTGGAATGTCCCGATCGTCTCGCCGTCTTTAATAATGGCGAAGGAGAGGGCCGGGACTCCGGCGATCGATATGATCTTGTCGATGTCGCCGCGAGCCTTGGTAAGTCTGTCAGACTTCGTTTTGCGAGTCACTTTGAATAGGGCTGAGGAAGAAGACAGCCAGAATTGTGGAAATGAAACGCGATTTGGGGGAGGAAATGGATTTGAACAAGGGGGGGGAAGCCAGCTAGACACCAAGCGTGACAAGAGTCTTGCTACTGTCTAGGTTGGGTGTTGTCGCCGCTGCGCTGGTTACCGAAATGTCCGGAGTAATTACTCTGGCTAGAGTCATACGAACTAAATAACTAGGGTGAAATCACAGGGGTTATTCATACCTAAATAGGTTCGTGGCCGTTTAAATATAGCAGATTTACGGAGAGTTACCTGGGATGCGAATTGCGAGCCATTCATGTGAGTTCGTGGTGAACAAAGGAAGGTGAATGGCCAGAATGGATAAAGAATGATGTTGGCCTAAGTGGCTGGCCCCTTCAACCGTCTGGCAGACCTTCAGGATGATGTTGGGACGACAATAACCAAAACTAATCACACAGGCGCTGTTTCTTGGTTTCGCAACTAAAGGCAAAGAATGAGTAATTAGAGCGCAAAGGAAGGAATAAAGCGCGACTAAGGATGAGGAACGCACGACCGCTAGTTGAAGTCAACGGACAGCTGGCGCTAGGCATTTCTTTGACATATTTGAAGACATAACTGCAAGTATTGGTTTGTCGCATAAGACGCGGTGGTTATCAGGATGGGTGGTAGCTTTGGTCTGAGACCTCGCAACAGACCTCGACACGAGACCCGCAGACTGTGGCAATCTCGGTACCAACAACGATAGCGACAACCATCGCATAGCGAGCCTGCGAGAGTGACAGTCAGATCTTGGAGGACTGGTTCTCAGCTCTCTTTTGAATAACCGGAGGTGAGGGGGCTCAGCTAGCTCAGATGGGGTATTCTCAACACCGCTGACGGAAGTTCACTCTCCGCGTCTTAACAAATGCTGGGGGCTCAAGACTGTCTTCGGATGCTGAGGACTAAGGTTTCCGACGCGGTTACAGCAACGACATTATGACTGATGCCGCGCTGAAAATGCATCACTGAGCTGGTCAGTTAGAGTTGGTGGCTGGAAGAGCCATGAGCCTGCTTTTTGAGGAGGCGCAGAAGCGAACCCAACTTGACTAGGTAGCCGTGGATGACCTAAGAACGAGTTTCGTTGCACTTGACCTGGAAAGGTTGGCGCGCTTACTTCAGTGGGGTTGACGGAAAATAGAACGCAATGAAGGTAAAGCAAAGACAAGCTTAGGCGGTCTGTCAGAAAGAAAGAAAAACAATGTGTCTGAGTGGCTTCCTTGAAGTCAGCGACTTGAACGAAAATGACATCAAACCGAGGATCTACAACCGAGTCAGCTTCAACCGCGCATCACTCACTAAAGGAAGCCAATGCGACAATGATAGAGAGGGTCAGGCGTGGCCGAAGATGTATTGGTTTCCCCCTACCCACCTAGGTACCTAACAGAACGCCCAACTCCAGCAAATGCGCAACCAGACCTGCCCGCCGAGACAACACCGCCTCGGGCCCGTTTAGGACTCCATCGCCGCCTTCGCGGCCTTCTTCTGCTTCTTCAACCTCTCCTTGCGCTCCTTGATCTGCCTGTCCAGCTCCCTGTCGTCACCCTTGGGCACCGCGGCCGCAGCGCCCTCAATCTTCTTGGCCCTCTTCCTCGCCGCCTGCTTCCCTTCCTTCCCTTCCCCGGCCGCCTCCGGTACGTCGCCGAGCGCCTTCCTCTTCTTCCCGACGTTAGCCCTCTCGCTCTCCCTCTCCTTCCGCTCCTCTAGCGCTTTCAGCTCCTCGGACCCTTCGGCCAGGACGTCCCTGCCGGCCTCGAGCCAGAGCTCGTCCGTCTGCCACACGGGCAGCGCCGCCGTCTCGTTGCCCTTCAGGTACACGGCCCGGACGTTGGCCCACCCGCGCGACACGAACTTGCCGACCAGCGCCTTGGCCACGGCCTCCGCATTGGCCGCGAGGTCCGCGGCGGGCCACGAGGCGTATCCGAACTTGACGGCCGTCTGCGTGCTGGGGCTGAGGTGCACGAGCGCTGACCCGAGCGCGGCCTCGACCTCCCTGGCCATGTCGGCAGCGTCCTTGAGCTTGGCGGCCTTGCCATCCCCGGCCTTGTTCTTCTTGCTCTGGGCCTTCTGGGCCTTCTCGTCCTTCTTCGCCTTCTTGGTCAGCACGACGGGGATGGGCCTCTTGGCCGTGGTCTTGTAGAATGTCTTGCCCAGCGCCTTGGGCAGGCGGTTGATGACCCGGTCGTCTGCTAGGAAGACGTCATGCTCCGAGAAGAGCTTCCGCTGCGCCTCGTACATGCGGAACTTGGCCTTGAGGTGCTTCAGGTCCACGACCCGGGTGATCCGCTTGGCGAGCTCCTGGGGGAACTCATCCGAGGCGACAATGTCCTTATACGTCCGCTGTGGCTCTGCCACTATCAAGCAGATCGTCCGCTCCGGGTCCGTGTTGAGCGGGTGTGGCAGCGCGATGCGTCCCGGCTTGAGCTTGTTGGTGTCATGTACGTGGCGCTTTGTTGTCACGGAGAGCCAGATTGGCTGCTCGGAGAGTGTCGTTCCGTCGTCATCCTCCAGAATGTTCTTCTTACTGCTGGTCTCGGCGGACTCCTTCGCGGCTTTCTTCATGTGGGCGAGAAGGGCTTTTGATGCTTTGAGAGTCTGGAGGTAAGGAGTGAGCTTCGGTGTTCAGTGGTATTGCCTGGATGGGACAATGAGATGACTTACCTGCTCTGAAGAGACAGGGTAGACGGACGCGTTGCCTGCCTTGACAATGTCCGTTGATTTGGCCATTTTGTTTGGTTGTGTCTGGTGGCCAATTGCTGGTCGGTTGTTTGCGACTCTTTTTTCCTCAAGCCTGCATTAGGTGGTTGAATGGCAGCTTCTAGTAACTTTTTTTCTGCCAAGGGCGGTGTGAATCGGGTCACCCTTTTTGGTCTTGAGTGGGCCGTCCCTTGGTATCCCGGAATTACACAGTACACGCAGGTGGGGGACGCGGCCTCAGAGGCTCTCACTGGGGAAAACAACTTGTTGCGTTTCTGGTGTAAAATATGGAATCAACTTGGGCTATCTATGTAAGGTTATTTCCCCCTTTTCCTTGCGAGAGGTACCTTACAATTAATACAGAATGCTGATATCCAGCCTTAATTGATAGTCACGATCCCTTTTGGTGCCTGGTGTCGGAGCTCAGTCACAGTGCTCGAGCTCTCTAGTGCGTAGCACTCATACGTTTCACATGCGGTGAAGGGGAATCGCACACCGTCTAGTATCCATAGCCTATTGAATGTCCTACCGTGTGAGCGCCGCGAGCAAGCCATTGCCGAGCCTACAGCGATTGCCAATGGAACCTTGTTCCTTCTGTCCCTGAACAAGCAGAAGCCATACGATGGCAACAGCTACGCGTTTTTGCTACCAGCAACTATCCCTTCTGCTAACCCCGTCAACTAAGATAGAAGGGCTCCTTCTTGAAATTCCCAAGCCCGACGAGACCACAAACTCGAATAGAACAAATACGCAATGAAAGGAGCCATGAGACCAACATAAAAGTAGCGCAGGACAGATATCCACCAAGGAAGACGCCTTGCGCTATGCATATCCGAAACATGGAAGATGAAAGAAAAAAGGGTGATGTGAACCTCAAAAAAATGGACATGGTAAAGATAAAGAGATGTGGCGTATGTTAGGGTTGATGGGTGTTGATGTTAGCGAGGAGGTGATGCGCTCATGACCCGACAGGCGACCGCGCCAAATCCGGCAAGAAAAGAAAGACCAAAGCCTGCCTTTCTCGTAGGCCACCCCACTCCCCGATCTGGGTTTCGTATTTTCGGCCGTAGGATATTATCGTTAAAAAAATCAGAATCGGGGATAGGAGACAGACATCATGGCGTCCGTGGACGCTTCCAGTAATATTGCTATGTTGGAAAGTCAAATGTTAGACGGGTCGGGCCGACAGACACCAAACAGAAAATGAAAGAGGGTTCCAAGGATATGAGGGCGTGGAAAGAGCCGCAGCAGGAACCGTGGGTGGAATTCGAGATCGGCTGACAAAAAAAAAGGAACCACAAACCTTATGTTGCTTCCGACAATTCCTCAAGCTCGGCTTCCGCAGCCCATCCGTGACAGCAAGCCGACGGTGGTCATCCTCGTCCCTCTCTGGCACGTAGTAGTACTCGCTCTCGAGCGGCTTCCCCGCGGCGTCCTTGCCCTGCCGCGCAATGGTCCCGATGCAGGCGACGCCCTCGATGATCATGCGAAGCTTGTCCTTGGTCAGCAGGTCACCGTGCCTCTCCTCAGAAGGGAGGTGGCTCAGGATAGCCGAGAGCGGCGTGGATGAGAGGCGCGAGTAGGCCAGTTGGTTGACCACGTGGTTCGAGATGGCGGGAACATCAAACTGCTCCTCGAGTGGTGGTTGGGGCGTCGCCGCCCGGATAGGGGTCTTGCTGCCGGTGCTGGCGCTGCGGCTGCCCGAGGTGCTAATCCCGAGGCCCCTGGGAGGCGACGTGATAGATATCGAGCTCCGGGCAGACGTCTCCGGCGCGGCAAGGGCAGAAGACAGCGCACCGGAAGCAGACGCGACGGCGGTGGAGCCATTGCTAGATACTGACCGCCGGCCAGGCTTGAGCAACGGACGCGTCTTCGGACTCGTCGTTGTGAAAGACGCCATGCGGTTGGACAGGTTGGCACCAAAGGGACCAAAGGAGTGCACAATCGGATCGTTCTCCTCGTCTGGGTCATTCTCGTGGTCCTCGTCTGATACGGCGGGATCGCTCAACTCGCTCGAGAAGCTCTGCGTGACCTCGGTCAAGAAGCTCTCATTCGGGTTGGACGAGATCTTGGGGAGTTCGGGCTCGTCGGAGCTACCGTCCTCGTATATCTGGATCTGCTCGCCGCCGCCATCCGAGTGGGCACTGACGGCCTCGGGGATGGAAGAAGCCGACAGGTTTGCCGGTGTCGGAGACTCGGGCGAGGCGATACGCGTCGTTCTGCGCAGTGGGCTCGATTGCAGGGTATTTCCACTCGCCGCGGGTCGGGCACGGGGCGAATCGTCCCATGACGAGTCCGACAGGTTGGCAAGGGACTCATGCCTGTCCCTCTTTGGCCAGTGGATCAGGACCCGCGCATCCTGCACATCTAGCATTATCTCTGTGTTCTCCGTCTCGGACGTGAACGTGTCCCCCTTCGCCAACTCCCATGTCCTAGCCTGGCAGTGCACCTTCAGCCCATTCCAGCCATTGCAGACGATCTCGATCTTGTTGGATTCCAGGGGGTCCGTTGCGGGGACGTATCGAGCCTTGACATGGACGCGGCTAATTAGGCGGTTGGCCGAGAGCTGGTAGTGGGACGAGTTGCTGGAGCGGCCCATCAGGAGCACCTCCCCGTTCTCGTTGAGCTCAATTGAGGGCACGGCCGAAAGGGGGGCTCGCTCGGAAACAGTCGACTGCGTTCGCTGCAGAGCCGGGCGAGATCCGACGCGTGGCGGCGACGAGGACAGTATCCCAGTGCTAGAGGTTGGCACCGGAGTGGGATATTTATACACGCCTTGACCGATGGAACCGGCCCGGGCTTGCCTCTTCAAGGGCCGAGGCAGGGCTGGAGAGGAAGACAGAGGCTCAAACGCGGGGAGGAGAGACGGAGCTGGACGCTTGACGCCAGCAACAGCCGGGAGAGAGGGCTCCGACGGTTTGCTTCTCGGGGACGAATCCATCGTCATACGCGGTCTGGCATGTCAAAGAAGAGCAGACCCTTTACTTTATACCACACAGGCACAAAGAAGCAGTTGATCAAGAAGTCTTAGTCCGAAGAAGAAGACGACCGCGTGTTGGGGGGCACCGAAAAAAGCGCGTCAGCGGGCAGCTTTTTCCCTCTCCCAATTATTGGCTTCCTCCACCAGTCTGCCCCCAATTTCACGTGTAAGTGGCTGCAAAGATCGGATGCAAAAGAGTGAATCAGGGGGAAAGCAGACAGTAATGCAAAAAATGAAAACAGCGAACGACTGCTCGTGGAACGATCTTGCAGAAATTGGAGATACGGTATGGCCTCGAGGAAAGAGACCCGGGCCAAAGAATGGGTGTGGGGGGAGCTTGGGATTTAAAGGAACGGATATCCATCGTGGTCGTGACCGTGGCCCGTCTCACCTGCCATCTGGTGCCCTGTCGAGACGCGATCTCGGCTCTTGGTGCACGAAGGACCGCGTTTTGGCGTGGAGTTGTGCACTTTAGCGATGCATTGGCTCGCGTGCTTGTAGCGGGCCAGCGTCGTCCAAGTCCAATAGCCTACCCACTGAAGATCCTTGCTCACTAGGTACTGCCTTTACCTATCCACCTACGCCAGTGCATCCAGTCTAGAACGAATAGGCAGCTGAACATACCTACTGCGTACCTAAGCTACCTACTTACTGCGTAGTGTGCACAGTTTAGGCCGATTTTGGCGGATGGCGTACTGTGATTATTACCCCATCGGGACGTGTTAACGGGGGTGGTCAATTATGTCTTTACTTTCTGCACGGCGACAAAATTGACATTCGACAAGACCTTACCTCGATGATGCTGTATCTGTCTCAGTCGGGGAGATAGATATGCAGAGCGGCGGAGTTTACCCAATCCAACACCGCAAAATGCGGCGCGTTTCTGCAGCTCACCAGCCTTCTCTCAACAGTCAGGAAAAAATCGCGTCTTGATGGAACCCCACTCGGGCCAACCCACCACAAAGTGCCCGCATTGCCCACAGATCCAGCATCCAGTCAAGCTCAAGAACAGAGGTCAAATTTAGCCGCTCGACATCGAAACCCTGCTTTGCCTTGCAGCGAAACCGCGTCCTTTGGCACAGACTGCGTGGGGAATCATCCGCCTGTTACGGCTTCTTAGGAAAGTTGTCTATGATTGCATTCTCCGCCCTCAACTCTATTCGTATCTGAGTCCTCAGGGCTCAATGACTTACGGTGGCTTCACGCAGGCTCGATTGGGGTCTCTTGATTGTGGCGGCCAGGGCTGACTGTGAATCTGTGATCAGCCCTTCCCTTACAACTCCGGACTCGGGAGGTGGTGGGTGGGAAACTGGTTGGCATCCACCCATGTTTCAGAGGCATTCTGAATGATACGATTCGTCCTTCCCGATCCTCCAACGGCACCCAAACGCGTCGTCGTATAGGGCTTGAAAAGCGAGCACTGCTGGCTTCCGAGGGTAGCTGCTGAGAGCTCCAGCTCCAGTGCCACGGCAGAGAGGCTTCCTCTCCCGAGGTGCTTTCCATGCACACAATTCTTTGTGAGCCTGGACGCGCCTGACAATGAAGTTGGGAACTTCCAATCTCATTGACTCCTGCCTCGCCTCCCTACAATATAAGGTGCTTCATGCAGCTCTCCATTGTCGGTAGCTATGGCATGTGCCAGTCTGTTCGTTGGGCCAGGGTTCAGGGGGGTGACAGACCCAACGCGTCGCCGCCAACAAGAAGGCCCTGCCCCCAATAATGTTTAATTTTTTGATTCTTTCAAAAAGAATGACTGGCGCCTTCCAGACTTTTCGTCGCACCAACGATTCAATGCGACGCAGTAACCTTAGGCAGCTGCAACCCTTCTAGAAAGCCCCCATCATAGCTTTGGAACCAATGGAACAATAACCCCTTCGCCGCAGCTGCCTCCGGTTGGAGGCGAGGCGAGAATGATTCTGGGAAGCCTGGAACGATCGACAATGACGCCCCGTTAATCAGCAACTGTCGACATCACACTACCGGCAGGACTAGCAGCTACCCCGCAGTTATCATGGCAAGCGGACTGGACCGCCGTATGGAAGGCGGGAGTTAGAAGGCGAGCATCATGTCACCACCACCTGGTGGCGACTGCATTACTTGTGACCTTCTCTGACCTGATCTTGACAGCCCACTGGAGGTAGAAAGAGTACGACGGTACGGCCAAGTTGCCATTAACTCAACTGTTGCCTCCTTCTCCGAACAAGAATAAGATAAACTACAAATCCAATGCAACCCTCGAAATTCTCCGTGCTCCATCCTGCTTCTTGATATCATCATACCTTACATACGTACCAGCATCACCAACAAAGTCACATTGCTGTAGCTTTCCCACAACCTCTTCATAAACTGTCCATCTACCTATCTATCAGCAAGGCCTCGACCTACAATTGTCAATGCCCCAAGCGGCTCCAGCACTCCCAATCCACTTGAAGCTAGACACAATCACCCCACCACCCGAGGCAGAAGCCACCAACACCAACACAATGTCCTCGACCACGGACGACAAGGCCGCAGAGCAGGCGGCGACGGCTCCGCAAGGCGAAAAGACGGTGCCCACTCCCGACCAGCACCCGTACGACAGCCCCAAGCACCCCTCCCCCACCACGGAGAAGCCGGCGTGGGCGACCCCGCACGCCACGGCCGAGGAGGCCCAGCACGCCATGTCGGCCACCGACGCCTGGAAGCCCGCTATGAACCGCCGCCAGAGCTGGAACAAGGAGGAGCACAAGCACTCAATGCAGATGGGCTCGATCTCGGACGTCAAGACCGGCCCGGGGTTCAGCGAGCGCGCACAGTGATGGACGGCGGGGCGTAGGGGAGCGGAAAGGGAAGGGGACTGTGAGGCGAAGGGGGTGAGGGAAGGAGAAGCGGGATTACGTCTGGGTTATGATTTTTCTTGCCCTCCTCTTTTTCCAAGCCAATGGCTCGCACAGACCCTGCATCTAGCACCCGGCTGGACACATTTGGGCTTGGTGTTGCTGGCAGTCATAGGCTTTCCGAGCCTGCGAGAGCCGAGTGGATTGCAATGCCAATGAGCCTCGTTACTTGCTGATTAATCTCTTCTCCCCTACACCCATATTTTTCTTGAACTGCATTGAAGCATCAACTTGAGAGTTACAGACTGGTCTACTTCATACTGGCTGCCATGAGGGCAACCGAGGGGGGATGGCGGGATTGGCGTTAGTGTTTCTCTCTGGTCATGGCACCAATTTTTGGCTTCTGTACATGTCACACGCGACCCCTTCCTAAGACATGACCTCCAAGAAGGTATGAGCAATGAATCGGCTGTATTTTGAATCGACTACAGCCTACGTATCCGATGGGACCGTATCCAACTGACAGAGGTATATAATGGGAGAAAGAAAGACATGTGATATCCAATGACCCGTGGTTGCGTATATATCTGAGTGGGGTGTAGTAATCTACCGGGAAAGCAGAGGAAAGAGGAAAAAGAAAGAAAGAAACCCCCGAAAAAGGGGGTGCAATTCTTCCATACGTGCGAAGGAACCGCGCGAGGAACCCAAAGAAGTGCTCCGGTGAAATGGTGATGCGTATGCCTACCCCCCCGTAACCATCTAAAAAGGTGTCCATCCATGGCGAGTTGCCCACGTCCGTGAAACCCCTGACGAGATGCAAAAGTGACTAAGCAGGTAACGTATCGACAAAGGAAATCCACTCTCCAAATCACCCCGGCCTACCCAAGACAGTGCGGCCCACGACTCATCACCACCCCCGGCCAAATCAAAGGCCCTAGAGCCGCCCCTTGGGCCCCTCACCCTCGACGCCCCCGGTGGTGAAGTACTCCCCCACGACACCCAGCGCGTACGACACGCCGGCGACCCACGTGGCGCCAACGAGGACCCTCTTGGCGAGGCCGGGGCCCCTTCCACCGGCCCGCGCCTCGCCGTTCTCAGACGGGGAGGCCGAGTAGGAGGGGGAGTGGGAGGAGGAAGAGAAGGCAGAGGAGGAAGGCGACCACTGCCTGTTGCCACCGCCGCCACTGAAGACGTCCTCCTCCCGGTGGACGTCAATGTTGGACCGAAAACGCGGCGGGGGCGGGGGCGGGGGCGGGCGGTCGTCCTCGTCCAGAGGCTCCGGGTCGTACGTCACGTAACCCGTAGGGGAGGCGAAGTTGGCCGAGGCCGGGGAGCCGAAATACCGTATCGAGGCCGGCGAGCCCGTCATGTCGATCGGGTTGACAGCGGTCGAGGGGGTGGCCACCTCGGCCTCGGGATCGGAAGCGACGACAGCAGCAGCAGCAGCAACGGGCTCCCTGACCTTTCGGAAGACGAGCACGTCGCCACTGCCCGAGACGATCTCGAAGCCCTGCGCCTGCAGCGGCGCGAAGTGCGGGAAGAATTTGGTCGGGTTCGACAGCCTGAGCAGCGCCTCCGCGGGCGGCAGGGCCGTCGAGCTGTCGGCGACGGTGGAGCTCGTCTCCGCCTCGTTGACCGTCTGCATCGTCGGGTCGTAGGCAAGGATCCTGTAGATGGTCGGCTCGGCCGGTGCGGCGGTCGTGGCCGTGGCAGGAGGAGGGGAAGAAGGACAAGGAGAGCCATCGCCAACGAGGGGGGCGTCGTCAAGGGACGAAGGGCCTAACTCGTCCGCGTCTTGATCGGCACGTGGCCCGCTGGCGCTTTGCTCCTCCGCGGACGACTTGCTGCCCTCGAGGGAGCCGTAGCTCCTCACGTACGCAGGCCGCGTCGCGACCCCCCCGCATTCCTCGGCGTACGAGGTCTCGAGCCCCTGCGGCCTGGTAGAGTAAGGGTCGTACATGGCCCTCACCCGTTCGGCGCCGCTGAGGCGCTTCCTGCTCGGATGCTGACGGGTCCGGTCGAGTGAGGAGATGAGGCGCGAGGTAGCCGCCTCAGCGGCCGCCCCGGCGTCCTCCGGGCTTTCGTCGGCCCGCCCTCCCTTCAAAGCCCGAAGGGCCAGCCCGTCCTCGCTGTCTGACACTTGGTAGTGGCCTGGGAGGAGCTCCTCGAGCATGCTGCGGTAGCTCGACTTGGCCTCCTTCGGGTTAGTGGAGCCCACGGTGGCACCAGCTGAGGAGCGCACGTCGCTGGCGCGGAGGAGGTCGATGTCCTCCGCCCTCTCCTCGGTGGTCGGCTCCGAGTAAGAGTCTAGGGCGCTCGAGCTTCTTTCGAGGTCGAATTCGCGCAGGCTTTCCGCAACCGAGTCGACTTCCTCCGGCGTTTTGCCGTCCGACTCGTTGTGTCTGACAGCCTTGTAGCGGTCTAGCTCTGCAGTTGAGTCGTCCGCTGGCGCAGAGGCAGGGGCAGGGGCAGGGGCAGGGAGAGGCTCGCAGTCCGGTTCGAGATGCCGAAACGCCTCGTAGTCCCCCAAGTCGGCGTATGCCTTCTGAGTTCCGTGCTGCTCCAACGCCGCGGGCTCCCCATCGGGTTCATTGTGCCTGACGGGCTTGCTGTAACCCACGAGGCCCTGAGTCTCCCCGATGCACGAGGTTTCCGCCACAGCAGTCGGCTTCCCATCAGGCTCGCTCCACCTGAAGGCTTTGTACTTCTCCAGCTCGGCAGGGTCATCCGCGGGCTCCGCATGGCCGGGTGGCTTACCATCAGGTTCGTTGTATCTGAAGGCATAGTACATGTTCAAGTCTGAGTAGACTTCCTTCTTCATGCCCACCGGCTTCCCCTCCAGATCATTGTATCTGACGGCCTGATACTTCGGTACGTCCTGGTAGGCCCTCTCCTCTTCGTGGCTCGCGGATCTGCCCTTAGGTTCGTTGTGTTTGATGGGCTTGTACTTGTCCAAGTCCTCGTACTGCGCGGATGGATCTTCCTCCACGGCGGGGGCCTTCTCCATCACGGGCTTGTGCTGGTCCAGGCCATCATACTGAGAGGCGGGCTCTTCCGGGACAGACCTCTCATGGCCAACCACGGGAGTATACTTGTCAAGGTCGTTATACTGAGACGTTAGGTCTTCGGCCTCGACGGGCCGCTTGTCCAATATCGGCTGGTACTTGTCCAGGTCAACATATTGGGTGGACGGATCCTCCGGAACGGCGGGTTGTGGCTCTATGACGGGATTGTACCTTCCGAGATCAACGTACTTAGGTTGACCAGCCTCGGATAGGGAAATCGGGATCTCAGACCCTGCATCACTCCTCAGGCCGAGGAGGACCGAAAAGTCCCGGTCGTCTTGGATCATCACGCCGCCGTCGCGGTGCCAGAACACGCCTTTGTACCTTGACTGCATATACGTGCCGGTTTGATTCGGCTGCTGTTCTGGCGGAAACGAGTGGTTCTGGACGTAATCCTCGCTTTCGAGAATTGGGTGCCGTTCGGAAGGAGATGCCCTGGAGGCCGCCATAGTGTCGGAGGGGTTCTGATCCATCTTGGCATTCGGGTGTCTCTGCTGTTCCTGGGGAGCCGCGGGTAGGTCAACATGCTTAAATGGCCACTCTTGAATGGGCGCAGCTAACGGATCACCTGGATTCGCATCGATCCTGACGTTCCTGTATCCCAGGAGCTCGGTAGGAGGTGGAGGGCCATCGGAGGAGAAGGCCACGGGACTCTGAGAGGCCGCGGGTGCTTCCAGGTTGGCAAACTGTGCTGGCACTGGCTTCAACGCGCTGTCCAATGAGGTTTTGGGGGTGAGCTTGTAGACTTTGCGGTTTGTGATTGGGTCGATCACATAGTCGCTGTCAGATGTAGAAGGCGTATCCGAACTACGCAGCGAAGCGCCTACCCCCGAGGCTGACCTTGCTGGTGTTGTCGATGTAAGGGGTTCAGGTACTGGCCCTTTAGCTTTGCCCCACGGTGTGCGATCGGCGACAGCACGAGCGGCAGGCTTGACGCGGGCTGTGGCGCTGTCGGGTGCACGTCTAGACAAGTCTGTGTGCCCGAAAAGAAAGTCTTCTAGGGCGCCACGCTCCACGTCCTCGATGTTCCTCCCTGGCCGAACGCCGGTTGGGTTGTCGTGGACATCGGCACCGTTCCGGCTGGCATCTCTGCAGGCGGCCCATGACCCCTTTGGCCGTCGGTATTGACTAGCCATGCGCCTTATCGCCTTGAAAATCTCTTCTGCTTCTGTGTGGTGATTGCCCCACCACAGCCGCCGCCAGCCGGGTCCCTCTGCGTGTTTGCATCGGACCGTGCGGTATCGCTGCCGAATCTCCCGGTGGAACTCTGGATCGAGGGACGACCATATGCGGTCAAAGCGGAACCCGCGCCTTTGATCTTGCAACCGGGTCTGGGCGGCGGCGCTTGATCGGCCGAGAATTTGGAGGCCATTGGCCTGGAAGTGTAATGACTTTGTCGGCTGGGACAGGTTGGCCATGTTGGTCAGCATTGTATCTATGTGGGTGTCACCGACTAGTCCGAGGCATCCTAGGCAGGTTCGTTGTCCGAGTCTTGCGCTGAGAGATTAGTAGATGCGACAATGAGCAAAAGACGGGCGTTGTGATGATCCCGAAGGACTGGACGCGAGACGCCACCGGAGTTACACCAGGACAATGGGGAACGGGACGCTCACAACATGGGAAAGTGGGAGTGTGTAGCAATGGGACAGGGGGTCTTTCTGCGCGGGAACTGCTTACAGCTGTTAGAGGCACCGGGGAAATGGTGGGGGCGAGAGCGATCGGAGACTGCCGGCAGTTTAGTAATGAAAGAAGGGTGATCGCTGTCCTTGCAGTGGAAGACACCACACGAGAACAGGGCGATCCTCGAGAAACGCTCCGGCACTGGAAAAGGGGTAGAGACATGGGATGGAATGGAGAATCGAACGGAGACTGCCCAGGAGGAGGAACTGCCTAAGGAGACGAGGACGAGAAATCTGGGGCCACGGTCAAGTGAGCGGGAATGGCGGCATCCAGCGGACACCCCGTGAACGACTGGGGAGACCCTTGGATGACAGGATACTTCTTGGCGTAACTACACTACCATGACTACGTAGTTGCAAGAGACCACTATACCACTCGACTGAGGACAACCTGACGATCAGAAGCGACTGGTTATGGTGGGGGACCTGTAGGAGGCCGCTACGGTGCCTGCCTGGATCCTAAAGCGGGCCCCAGAGAGGGTCTGATGGAACAATGACGTCTGACTCTGCGCTTCTCATGCGGGGTAATCGAGATAAGCCTGAACCCACGCCGAGTTAACCCGAGCTAGAGCCCCTGTGTGACCCCGTTCAGAGCCCCAAATAAAAGGCCGGCGGTCCGGAGGAACACTCTTAAGGTTTCCTTTGATGGGGCTTGTTTGACTTTGGAGAGATGCCATTTACCAGCTGATAGGGTGGCCGGACGATGGATGTGAAGGGTATCGGCTAAGAAAGCTCACGATTCAGTCATTTCACGGACGGGTGGGGGTGTACAAGTGCGTACAACGAACCGTTTTGGTGGTGTACTCGCGAATGGCAGTCATTGATGCGGCTTGTGGGAGGCTGGATGACCGGGAACCGCCCGGTCTGGAGGACTCCAGCTGAGAAGTCTTATCAAACGCGAAACCTAGACACGATCCTTTAACTACGTATCACAGTGGAAGGCCTAAAATGACCAGACCCGTCCAGGCATCGGGCCATTAGTTTGACCTTTCCACGCCGCATGCGCTCGTTCGCCAATACGATAAAATTTGTTCCTTGGTGCAGCGTGCCGTTGCTTCTGCCCGCTGGACAACTCCGGGCGCGGTTCTTCATGAGGCGCCTTGTTTCCTCCGAGGATTAAGAAAGAAAGGCCAGATGCCGGCAAGGAGAAAAATAGGTTGACTCCGAAGTGTCGCCTCTATCGATGTGCTTTGGCGTGTTTTCGTGACGACATGGGGTGGGCTAGATGGTCACTGTCGCATTTGCTGGGTTCCTTTGCGGGTTAGCCTGTCAAGTAAGAAACAACTGGTCCTTGATTGCCAGACAGTTGACTACGAGCACAGAACTGACTATTTCCCGGGCCAAAGACGGTCGGCACGGGTCGGCATAGGTCGGCAGAAGGACAAGGTCGTGAAGAGGAGACGATGTGGGGGTAGTAGCGTAACTGTTGAAAACTTGAAGCAGGGTAGGTAATGCGGAGGGTTCCATATTCGAGTGGCTCACCGTAAATTTCTCACCGACGCTGGCACAGGTGGTTATGTGACCCTTGGATCACCGAGGACGAAACTCAACGGGAATGCTTGGTGATACGTACGAGCTTGTACCTCTTACTACGTAGGTGTGCGGCAGTGCGTTTCCACCACAATGCGGCAATTCGCTAGAGGGGCGTTGAATGGCGGAAGCGCATCGAAGCAGTGCTTGAATACAAACTACATATGCTAGTTGACCCCACCACACACCGATCTCACCTTCACAAGTCGATCCCGCCCCGAAAAATTCCTCCCGAAACCGGGCTGAGTCACTGGCCGAATTGTGGTTTCTCTCGGTGGGCATCAGCCTCGCGACGCCGTTCAATGTTTAAAAAGCAATTGAAGCCAACAGTTAGCGTGTTTCTCCTCCAGACCTCGAGTCCCCAGAACGAAACCACGATACCAACTAGCCCTAAGCTGCTGCGACGTTCCGTTGAACCTGTGCATCCGCCCCCGGTCCTCCTCGAACTCCCCCAGCATCGCACGTTCACACCATGAGCCGATTCTCGGGAAAGTCCCGCGGAGCTAGCGCCAAGAGTTTTGGCAGCAGCAGCATCTTCGGCAGGTTCTCATCGATAGCCTCGACCGGAAGTCACCTATCCTACCTCTTCGAACCCCTCGACTTCTCTTCCATCTCGGACCCGAACGTCGTCGTCTCGCTCAAGAACGTCCTGAAAAAAGACAGCACCACCAAGGCCCGGGCGCTCGAAGACCTCGTCGCTCACGTCCGTGGGCACACACCGGACCAAGATGGCGGCGCAGAGGATTCGCTGCTGGATGCCTACGTCCAGCTGTATCCACGCACATCCATCGACAATGCCCGGCGCGTCCGCGAGCTATCGCACAGCCTACTGCTCGAGTTGATGAGGTCGGCGAAGAGGCGAATGGAGAAGCGGATACCCCAGATTGTTGGGTCATGGCTGGCTGGCACATTTGACAAGGATAGGGCCGTTGCGCGGACAGCGAATGACGGCTTGCGGTCCTTCCTCAACACCGATGAGAAAGTCCTCTTGTTCTGGAAGAAGTGCCAGAGCCAGTTACTCGAGTACGCGATCGGTGCCGTTCAAGAAACTCCGGATACGCTCAGCGACGAGCGGTCCACTAATAGGGATGATTCGGAAGCCAAATACCACAGGGTTCTGGGTGGCAGCTTGTCCCTCGTCCTGGGCCTTCTCCAGCGGTTAGACGCCACCGAGAGACAGAAGTGCCAAGAAAACTACGACCAGTTCTTCTCCCTTGAAGCTGTCTGGAACACGGCGACGGTCGCCGACCCCTTCGTTCGGAGGCAATGCTATCAGCTGATGTGGACTTGTCTTGAGAGGGAACAGGATGCAATCGAGGACCATATTCCCCGTATGAGCAAGATATTGGTGTCGGAGGCATTCAGGAGTGGCCAGACGGGCTCGGCGACGGAGCTGGTCAAGGTCTTGACGAAGCTCACCAAGCTGCACCCAGAGATATGGGGTACCAAGAAGGCGCCACTGAGCAGGCTGCGGCCTTTCCTGGAGAAGGGCTCTCAGGGCAGCGCCTCGACTGTGGGGTTCTGGGCATCCCTTGGCCAGCTGATCTCAGTCATGCCACAGGACGTAATCACCTTCGATGCTGCCGCCGACGTCCTGAAGTCACTGAGGGCTGGGATTTTGCACCGAGAGGAACCGCGCGCCAGCGCCGTGGATGCTTGGACGGTCTATTTGTCCGTTGCACGGCGCCTTTTCTCCATCGTCGACCCGCGGAACTCCCGACTCAGGCTTGCAACGGAGTTCATCCACGGCCTCATCGGGCACTACGTCCAGCAGCCGAGCGAAAAGGCAGCACTTGGCCCTGCTGCAAATTTGACTATCGCCGTTAGGGCGGCAGTGATACTCACCGGGGATGCAGACGAGGAGCTCGTCAAGTCATCGGACGAGCTGTGGGCGAGCATCAGTGAGCACCTCGTTGACCGCCTCCAGAACTCGCTTTCTGAGGCTGAAGAGGACTATGCCAAGGCGCAGCAATCCATCGCGGACGAAGGTGCTCGCTTTTTCTCTCTCGTGGGCGCAGTTCATGGAGCTAGCGAGGAAACATACAAGCGCGTGGTGCCTGTAGCAGAGAAGGTGTTGGAAGGCGCCCTGGAGGTACTGAAGAGGGGCATCTACCGGCCATTCAGCGCAGCCGCCGTCCTCGAGTCCGCCTTCGTCCATTGTCCTTTCCTCGTCTCAGATGATGCAAACACCGTCGTCGCCGACCTGCTCCCGGTCAACAGCCAGACACAGATGGACACCCTACTATCTTCTCCTTCCGCCCCCTACATTCTCTCCTCCCTCGCTACGCTTGACGGGATTCCAGCACACGCCGATAAATTCAAATCGAACTGGACTGCAGTGATCACCTCACTGCTGCAGCACCCAGATTCCGCTGTGTCCTCGAGGCATATCACGAAGCTGATCGCCCATGTTTCCGCTGGCCAGCTTGCGCAGCAATTACCACCCCTCCAGGGGTACTTGGGCAGGAGTTGCATCGCATGCGCGCAGGGGACGAGGGCAAGCTGGGAGCTGTTCGAGACATGCTTCACCTTTGATGTCTTGACAGCAAATACCAACAAGGAGGTGGTTGGTGGTGTTCTGGAGGCACTGAACAATCAGTCCGCCGCCCAGCTGGGTCATGCCCTGCAGGCCCTGGGAATCATCGCCCACAGGAAACCGACTCTGCTCTCTGGCGATAACGACCTTCATCTCTCCCTTGCTACCAAACTCCTGGCGCTCACAGAGATGCCCGACAGTGCGGTCGCGAGCCAAGCGAGCGCGATGCGGCATCTTGTGGAGAAATCCACAGATGGAGAGCCGCCCATTGTTGGCATCATCCAAGAGAATCTGGAGACCGCTGGGCCGGCGTCCCTAGAAGTCGACACCCTTGTTGAGCAGGCCTCGAAGATTCTGGGTGCCGCATCCGTTTCCGCCGAAACGCTGCTGCCCAGCACTACCGTCTGGTTGCAGGAGCTTTCCGAGTTTCTTAAAGACGGGCTTAACCCTTCCTTGTCGCTCACAAGCGAGCTGGCCGGCGCCTACTTCCTGTCCTCAACAAATACCACAAAGCCAAGCTACCACCCACCGCGAGATCGAAAGGGCCGCTCAGTGCCAGCGAGGATGGCTCTCTACACGACCAGGCTTCTGGCTTCTGGCTTCCAACTCAACACACTGCCGCGCGGCTTCCGCGTCGAACTCATCTGCCTCCTCTATCTTGTCGCGGAGATAGTGTCGGACCAGATCACACTGATGGAGGCGGACAAGCTCTGGGGGACGCTGGCTCGGCCGGAGTCCCTGTCTGATGCTGATGATTTGGTTTCAGCCACCCGCAAGATCATCAAGGATGTGGTTGACTCCTCGGACGGGTGGAAGACTGGTGGAACTGCCGCCGATGACTGCCTCACCGGCGACCTGGTGAAACTCCTCCTGGATCAGAGCAAGACTCTGTCTCCGTTCGCGGTGTACAGCGCAGCCGCGCTAAGCGATCTCATTGCCGCCCTGGTGGAGAGGTTTGGTCCGCGTGATGGGCTTCAGGAGTGGATCGCCAGCCTAGACGTCCTCAAGACATCACCCTCGACCGTCCTACCGTGCTCTGCGCTGCTAACGGGCTTCGGCGAAGTGCTGGCATCGTCAAAGGCGGTGACGAACCTTCTGAATCGCCTCGTTAGCGATGTTGCTGGCGCAGAACCCGGGTCCCTCAAGACCCTCCTGACCCTAGACCTGCTGAATGCATGCATGCGGATCTATAATATCGGGGAGCTCCCGGTCACTACTAACAGGCTGGTTTTTGCTGTTAGGCAGATCACTTCCTGGTTCGAGTGTCCTGAGGAGGTGAGCAGCAAATTCGCTGCCGAGGCCTGCTGGGCCCTGAGGCGGTTGCTGCCCTGCATCAAGGAGATGTACGGGCCCTTCTGGGAGAAGACGCTCAGGTTTTGCCTCCACCTTTGGTCGCGGGCGGCACAGGATCCTGAGGACCGCCGTCTTCCTTATGTTGACGCGTCACTCAGGCTCGTTAGCGCCCTAGAGACGATACACGAACCAAACGACGACTTGGTGGACGCGCTAGAATCCCTTAGCAAAGACAAGACCGAGGCTCTGATTGACCTCCTGGGTGTCCAGCAGGAAGCGTTGTCGCACCCGGCCGAGATCGTCAACGCCCGTCTCTGCAGACTCGTCGAGAAGGTTCCGCCCGAGCAGGTGGCGGAGCTTGGGGAGTTCTACAGCCTGATGGCCTCCAACTCGAGGGACATCCAGACCGCCGCCTTCACCGTGCTTCAGGGTGCTGTCTCCCGGGCGCAGGAACAGCTCTCGGTGGACATCGTGCTGGAGAAGGATAAGGGCCAGACCATCCGCCTCCCGGACGAGCTTCTCTCCTTGCTTCTTGAACCCCCAACTCTCGAAGCATACCCGGAGGACGTGCTGGCCAACTATCCCACCCCCGTGCGGGGCTACCTCCTTGCTTGGCACCTCATTTTCGACGCTTTCGCCCACGCCGGCTCGCAACTCCGCAACAAGTACCTGGAGGACCTCAAGGCAGGCAACTACGTCGACCCCTTATTGGATTTTACCTTTGATGTCCTGGGTCACTCCGTGGCGCACCCGCTCAACCTTGAGAAGGCGCACATCGGTAGCGAGAAGATCTCGTCCTTCTCCATCAAGGAGGCAGACAACGAGCCGGAGGAGCGGGCCATGCGGTGGCTGCTGGTCCACCTGTACTACCTCGCGCTCAAGTACCTCCCGATTCCCGTCAAGATGTGGTACATCAACTGCCGGTCCAAGCAGACCAAGAATGCCGTCGCCACCTGGACGACGAAGCACTTCTCCCCGCTCGTCATCTCGGACGCCCTCGACGAGGTGGCCAAGTGGGCGTCTGAGCAAGAGGAGCCGGCCGCGGACGAGAAGGAGCTGCTGGTCAAGGTCAGCAAGCCGGCACGGGAGGTGATAGCGGGCTACGAGGTGGACGACCTGCAGGCGTCGATCGCGATCCGCATCCCGCAGACGTACCCGCTCGACAGCGTGGCGGTGGCCGGCTTGAACCGGGTGGCAGTGACGGAGAAGAGGTGGCAGTCGTGGCTGACGACGACGTCGGGGGTCATCACCTTCTCCAATGGGAGCATCGTGGACGGCCTCGTCGCCTTTCGGCGCAACTTTGTGGGCGCGCTCAAGGGCCAGTCCGAGTGTGCCATCTGCTACTCCATCATCGCGACGGACAAACGCCTGCCGGACAAGCGGTGCGGCACCTGTAGGAACCTGTTCCACCGTCACTGCCTGTACCAGTGGTTCCAGACCAGCAACCAGAACACGTGCCCGCTCTGCAGGAACCCGATCGACTACCTCGGCGGGACGGAGCGGTCTGGCGCGTGGTAAATGGACGTTTTTGGCGGGCGACTCTGGAGGGTGGCAATTCTTTTTTCTTCTTCTTGCTCTCCTCTTGGCTGAAGTTCCCAAGCCCTTGCATAAATCTTTTCTCCCGAAGTACCTCTTTCTGTTCATAATTACTACGCATTGATACTCTGGGGACTACCAAACAAACGGCCGGCGCAAGTTTGGATATATCATCGCAGGGCCTAGAGG
Source organism: Pseudohalonectria lignicola (assembly GCA_003049395.1). Lineage (NCBI taxonomy): Eukaryota > Fungi > Ascomycota > Sordariomycetes > Magnaporthales > Ophioceraceae > Pseudohalonectria > Pseudohalonectria lignicola. The sequence goes on from PYSP01000021.1 coordinate 59,333, forward strand.
GTTGGCAGCTGTGAAGATCATCTTGATACTATAGAATCTCCTACTTACATGTTGGGCAGACACCCATAACGGGCGGGTCACTCAGCTGGATACACTGCATCCCTTCACCATCAAGCAAAGAGCTCGGTTTCCTATATCGTCGGTCTCCACTCCCGTGCCCTTCACGAAGTCACTACGCGCCATCACCCCGGAATGGAACCTCCCCATTCACACTGGGGCTTCTGGTCCCTATGAATAGTGTGGCCAGGTGTCTACTGAGGTACGGTCTGTTCCGCCGCCGTTTTGTATATGGACCAGGCAGGCTGTGTTCTTACATCCTTGATAAGTATGTGGGAATGAAGATACCGTACGCAATCGGTCATTGGAGGACTGAACGTTGGCGTGAGAGAAATGTCATCTGAAGCAGGGGTATTCGGCAGTCTATGAGGTGAATGGCACAGTGGGCATCGCTGAGCCTTTAGTAACAGGGAAGGCCTGATGCAGGTGAGCGGCGCTTCCCTCGATATCTGAACGTAGAGTGTGAATGTTGGCAATTGGCCCGCTCCCGACGGCCCGTCCGTCTTTGTTTGTCCTAGTTCGCCACTGCCCAACGACAAACCCAGTCCCACCAACATCGCTCAAAACCCTCTCCGAGTGCGTGCCACCACTTAGTGCAGCCGTTGGCTGCTCTTCCCTTTGTTCTTCAACTATGAATTAAAGCCACCCATGTTCGCCCCAATGCCTATTTTCTTCGAGGACCATGACGAGGGCCAGCCTATTCTTGTTTGCCACACATATATTAAGCTTTGTCCCCAAAGGCAAAGCATCCTGGGTAACCGTTCTTTGTCTGCGCCCTCTTTGCTAACATTTCCTGGTGATCTGCCCTAGTTTACAACCACGAACCAATATTCCAAAGCCCCGGGGTGTTTTTCTGTCCATAGACTCATATTTTTTACAGCGAACCGAACCATTCCGAAATCACAAACAGCAAGAAATCTTTTCAGTGAACTTCCCACTACAAGACAGCAGGATGCAGCCGCTATACAGCCTTGCCCTGGCCACAATCGGCCTCCTGGGAGTCCTGCCTTCTACCATGGCGTGGTGGATCATTCATTGCGCCAAACCAGTGGTAATAGACCGCATCGACCCGATCGTCAGCCCCGGCACAATTCCCTCATCCCATGTCCACACCTTCATGGGCGGCGACGCGCTGTCCTCCATCATGACCTACGCCGACACGCAGAAGTCGAGGTGCACCACGTGCTCCGTCACCAAGGACCTCTCCAACTACTGGGCGCCGACCCTCTGGTTCCGCGCGGAGAACGGCAGCTTCATCTCGGTGCAGAACTCAGGCGGCATGCTGATCTACTACCAGCAGCGCGGGGACCCGCTCTACAAGAACGACACCAAGATCCACGCCTTCCCCGAGGGCTTCCGCATGGTGGCCGGGAGCGCGCTGAGCCGCAAGCCGAGCAGCGACCCGGTCGAGAGGCGGGCCGTGACCTTCGCCTGCCTGGAGGAGGCGCCGCGGACCGGGTCAATGACGAGCGACCTGCCCAACAAGAAGTGCAAGAACGGGCTGCGGGCGCAGGTCTCGTTCCCCTCGTGCTGGGACGGGGTCCACGTCGACTCGCCAGACCACCGGTCGCACGTGGCCTACCCGTCCGACATGGACAACGGCGTCTGCCCCCGGGCGCACCCGAAGCGGCTCATGTACCTCTTCTACGAGGTCAACTACGCAGTCGACCGGTTCGACGACCTCTGGCACGGCACGGAGCAGCCCTTCGTCTTCAGCCACGGCGACCACACCGGCCGCGGCTACCATGGCGACTTCCTCAACGGCTGGGACGTGCCCCTCCTGCAGGAGGCCATCGACTCGTGCACCGAGGCCGGGCTCGAGCGGTGCGGGCCGCTGAAGCCCTTCGTGCAGACGAACGAGGCCGCCAGCGAGTGCGGCAAGGACCCGCTCGTCGCCGAGCAGATGACCGGCGTGCTGCCGGCGCTGCCCGGCTGCAACCCCATCCAGAGGGAGCACAACAGGACGCAGTCCTGCAGCAGCGGCGCTGTCGCGCCCGTCGAGAGCCAGTCGGCGGGGGGTTCGAGTCGGATGGTCAGGAGGCTTCTTACGCCTGGGGGCCATTGGCTTTGGAGGAGGCATTAGTCGAGTGAGAAGCACGGCATCAGAGTATATTGGATCAGTCAAGGCGTCCGGCGGCTTATAGGCGGTTGGGCTAGCTTGCTTCCTTTTACGGGGAAGATACTCTTTTTGGGCAGATAGTTATGAGGCTGGTTTTTGTGTCATTATAGCTTCATCTTAACAACTTTAGATCCTTCCTTGCCACGGTCCGAAGAAGTCAGCGGTGTTACGGTCATTGATAGGACCATGGTTATAGTCGCGGCGACTCGTCTAACTGCCTGTAATTATAGATCAGAGATCTTAAAGGGTGATTACTTGGAAAATGCAGAAGACAAAAGGCCAAAACACAGCCTAGGGAGATTATCAGGCTACCATAAACACAAGAGGTGATGGCAATTAGCGGAACTGTATGGCGGCCAGAAAATAACAGTCGGAAATAAGAAAAGAGTTTGAGTAGAAAATAGGAAGAATGGCACATGTAATTACCGTATTAGCCCAGGCTCTAATACCTGAGTCCTGACTCCGACACTCCCGTGGCTTTGGGGCTAGTTTTAATTAGGTTCTGGATGAGTAGGCACCTACCTAGGTGATAAATATATTGACCACTAGTAACCCACCTTGCATCTCCGTGTTCCACCCTGCACGGTGCAACTCGGACTAAAATTCGGACTTGTACAAGCTAGGATTGTCACCCAAGAAATGAATACTGCCAGGTCAGGTGGCGGCGGTACTCTGGGAGGCACCTTTTTGCTTCTCTCGGAATCTCTTCTTTGATCTTCCGGAATCATCCAACCCAGCACTTCCTATAGAAGATTCTCCACCGTCTGTTACCCGCCCCTGCTTGACTTGCACTCACCCTATCCGAAACGTCATACCCGCAAAAACCATCTCACCCGCAGAGGGAAACCCAAAACCACAACAAAATGTCCGCGTCAACCCCCCTAGCCTTGAAGGTCCTCGCAGCCATCGGCGGCACAACCCTGCTGTACACGGCCTACCGCATTTTATCCTTCCTTCGCCCCTGGATCCTCCCTCCCCGCCCCTTGACGCGCTACCGGGCCCCGGCGGGCGAGTGCCGCTGGGCCGTCGTCACGGGCGCGTCCGGAGGCATCGGGCTCGGAATCGCGCAGGAGCTCGCCCTGAGGGGCTTCTCAGTCGCACTGGTAGGCCGCAGCCGGGAGAGGCTCGAGCGGGCCGCGCGGCTCGTGGCCGCGGAGGGCGCAGCGGAGGGAGTGGAGACCAAGGTCGTCGTCCTGGACGCCGTGACGGCGACGCCGGCCTCGATACGCAGGGCCGTGGAGGCGGAGCTCGCGGGACTGCCAATCTCCGTGCTGGTCAACAACGTCGGCGGCTCGCCCCTCGCGGGCGCCCGGGCGGTCGAGTTCCCGCGGCTCGAGGAGCACACCGCCGAAGAGATCGACGCGACGCTCGACTTCAACGTCCGCTTCGCGAGCCACCTCACGGCCCTGCTCCTGCCGCGCCTCCTCTCCACCGCGACGGCGGGGTCCGGCGCAACACCGTCGACGTCGCGGGGAGGGAAGAGGGGCGACCGCGCCCTGATCCTGAACCTCCTGTCCGGCTCCCGCATGGGCGTCCCGGGCCTGGCCATGTACTCGGCCGCCAAGGCGGCGCTGGGCGCCCTGTCGTACGCGCTCTCGCGCGAGTGCAGGGCCGCCGACCGCCCCGTCGACGTCCTCTGCGTCATCCCGGGGGAGGTGCGCTCGCAGACGAACCTGTGGGCGCTCGGCGCCGGGACGCCCGGGTCGAGGGCCTTCGCCACCGCGCTGCTGAGTCGGTGCGTGAACGCCGTGGAGGGAGGGTTGTTGGACTTTTGGCCGTTCCTGGGCGCCGCCGTGCAGGAGGCCATGGGCGGGTGGCTGCCGGAGCGGGTGCTGGTGCGGGAGCTGGTCCGTGTGCTTGATGGGAAGAGGGCTGCTTATCGGCAGGCTAAGTGATGGTGAGGGGGGTTTTGTGAATCAGCTGGGCCAGGCAGGGGTCGCTGTGCTATTAATTAGTCTCTATCTCCCTGTTGCGTTGATGTCGCAGAATGCCCCTCCCTACCCCTTCGATATTACTGGCCGTTATGGAAACAATACGTTGGTCGTGAGGTCTTCAGTCTCACCATCCTCTTCCCAACGGACAAAGAAGTTGGTAGAAAAGCTGCTCGCTCAGGATAATTGCAGCCACCCGAATCAGCTATCCAGTACGAGCCTCCAATTCCCATGAACAACGAATCCAGCCCAGAAGTACGGAGCCGCAGTGGCCTCACGAGCCTTGATGGCCAGAGCGGCAGTCCGCAGCCTCCGCGCCAAGTCGACCACCCGTCCCGTGCCTCCAAGCTGACCCCACCCCGACCCTCCGCCGCCTCTGCCCCCCTCGTCGCCGGCCCCGTAGAAGACATCGCTGAAGGCCGCCCCGGACAGACCGTCGCTGATGGGCCACAGCGTCGCGACGACGGCGCCAGCCCCGGCATGCAGGAAGGCGGACACGAGGCCGACGGGCTCGTCCCCCGTGGCCAGCCGCTCGGCGCCGGACCCGCACCCGATGAGCACCACCGCCAGCGCCGCGGCCGGTCGGGGCTCCATGGAGAAGACGTCCCTCGCCCTCAGCCCGTCACCGCCAGGGAATAGCATCGCCATCTGCTGCGGGTGGTCGCCCGCGCTCACGTGGCCGTGGAAGTGGACGAGCCGCGAGGCCGCGGCGGACGAGCGGAATTTTACCTTGGTCGCCTCGCCGCCGGTGTAGCACTCGCCGCCCAGGCGCGCCGCGAGCTCCCTGACCGACCGCTCCCCCGCGGGCGTGTCCCCGGTGGGGTTCCCGAGGAACGTTAGCGTGGTCGTCGGGTGTGTAGCGGCTGCCGAGGCCGCGTCCGTCTCAGGGTTTGTCGCTCGCTGCATGCACCGAGCCAGCACGGCAGAGGAGTAGGTGTACACGACCGGGTTGCGCTCCAGGACTGCCACGCCTTCGACTGGGATGGCGTGAAGGGGGATCTTGAAGAGTACGCCGGTGGGGCAGAATATGAGGAGCTCCTCTGCTTTGGTGACATCAGGGTCGAAAAGTGGCGCGCAGAGCCCCGACAACTCGGAGAGCAGCTCCTCCGCGTCCTCGGCCACTCCGAGGTCTTCCTTGCTCGCCACCAAGCCCTGGTACCACTCCTCCACCGCCGAGGTGGTGATGTCGAGCCTGAACATACGGAACTTTTCCGCCCCTGGCCCTTGGCGGTACGTGATCATGTAGATCCTGTCCCCGACGAAAGCCCAGTGGATCACCACCGCGGGCTCCCCCAAGTCGGGAACCGCCAAGGCGTCTTCCGGATCCGGGCCGGAGAGACCCTCTGGGGCAAGCTCCTCCGCAAACGCGCGCGCCTTCGCATACTCGACCCACCCCCAGGCCTCCTCGAACCTTTCCGTTCGAAAGCAGGTCTCAACGGCGAGCCCGAGCGCCGCGTAGGGGATGCTCTCGTTGCGCCCGCGCAGGGAGTACCTGAGCAGCAGGCCGTCCAGCCCGAGCCCGCGGAGCGAGGCCATGCCCCTTGACTCCTCGTCCCAGAGCCTCCGGACCTCAGAGATGTGGCGGAGGGCGGTGGCAAGGGCGGCCTCGTCGTCCCCGGGGCTGCTGCTGCTGCTGCATCCCTGTGTGTGCCACGCCACGGCGGCGAGCACGTGGCAGCATGCGGCCTCGTCGATCCGCTTCTGGCTCTCTGCGTCGGACAGGGATCTTGTGAGAGCGGCGAGGCAGAGGTCCCATGACTCGGGCGAGCGGGAGGTCATGTACTCGTGCAGGTGCGCTCGCGCCTTGGTGAAGAGCACCTGCGCGAGCAAGGGGCTGTGGTCTTCCTTGTGGTTCTTCTCCGCCAGCGTGACCACCTCGTCGAGCGCATCTGCAGCCTCCCTGTAGTCTCCAAAGTCGAGTTTCGAGTGGGCCAGCTTGTACTTGACCTGCTGGGTCCGGATGTCCCTCCTCGCCTCTGGGAGCCGAGCGACAGCTTCGAGGGTCCTGGCGAGCCAGACCTCGCCGCGCGGGGTCTCGTTCCTGCCAACCTCGTCGTCCAGCTCCTTGTCGAGGCGCATTGACGCGCACTGGAACTGGAAGTCGACTAGGCCCTTTTGTCCTGCTTCCTCGTGGAGGACCTCGAGATCGACCCTCTGAGTCGCCCGCCACCCGGCCAGCTGAACGCCGTCTGGGTCGGCTGCTACCTTGACGCAGTCCTCCGCCATCAAGAATCCCATGTCGAATCTTGCCTCGTCCCTCAGGGTTTGGTCGTCCGCCTCCTCGGCAAAAGCCTTCTCCCGTGCCGCCCAGTGCAGCGCAGCGTGCACGTCGCCGCAGTCCTCGTAGGATTCGACGAGGCTGCTCGCCAGTGTGAACTTCAGCTGTGGTATGGAGCACTCGGAGTGCCTTTCGAAGAAGCGCGTGGGGCAAAGGAGGGCAAGACCTAGTCTTGTCCGGCTGTTCATGTCTTCCTTGAGCAGTTGCAGGTATTGGAGCCAGAATCCGAAAGAAGAGTATGAATGCCTCTGCGGTGGGGTAGAAGCCTCCTTTGGCTCTCTGCCTTGAATCCCATTCGGAACATCCCGGGGTGGCATGTGGTAGTGGTGGCTGTAATACCTTTGTCAGAAAATAGACTAAAGCCAAGTTACAGTTGGTGGTTAATTACTCAAACTCGTACGGACAAGAGTTTCAGCTCACCTTTGTTCCAACAAGACCTTTATCCACTCCGAATACCTCTCCTCGTCGTCTCCCTTAAGGTACATCTCTGCTTCAAGAAAACCACAGAGGAGGGCTGCATTCCTCGCGCCACGGTCGCTGCAAACTTGCGAAAGGTGCTCAGCTATGCCCAACTCATCTTTGTTTTCGTAGCCCCCTACCCTCAACAGGTAGTACTGGGCCCACCACTGCGCCTCGGGATTGTGTCCCGAGTAAGGTGGGCTGCGAACTCGCATTAGCCCCTGGATAGCACGCGCTGTCTCGCCTCCTTCACGATAGGTCTGGGCCAAGAGCACCTCTAGGTGCACTCGCAAGTCAATGTCATCATCTGCTGTTGTGATGTCTATCGTCTCGAGGATCCGGGAGATCCGGTGGTCCAAGGGGGTGGAGACCGCTTCGGCCTGGTGGACCATAACTAGTGGCCCGGGTCGACGCTCACGGAGGAATCTGGCTCTGAGGGTATCTATGGATGACTGAGTGGGGAGCCTCGCGGGCTGAGTGTCAATTTCTTCCGTTGAGTCACTGAGAAACTGGCGGCCGAGACCCAGTATCGTGTGGCAGAAATAGAGAAGTGACAGGTCTTCGTCTTCGAACGTGTCCGGCGATTTGCCTTTCAGCCATGCCGTGTAGTTGGCTTCGGATGTGTGCACAGCCTCTTTCAGGGCAAGATCAGTGTGCACACGGGACAGGTCGTAGACGGTCGTGAGGATGGCCTCTTCCCTTGAGCCTCTCAATGTCTCTAGAGAGGCAAGTCGAGCGTAATCAAAGGCGACCTCTTCGAATTCGTGGCGCATGAAGTGACACATGGCGCGTTCGCAGAGGACCCAGTGATCACCTCCAGAGGCATCGGCGAGGACTCTCAGAGCAGCCTCGTACTGGCCACTATATCTCAAGAAGGCTACTCTTTCCCTGACTGTCAATGCCATGACTCGCGCTGGAGCTTCCAGGCGTCGCGCGGGCCGCTATCCGTTTGCTTTACGAAGCTAAGGCTCTCACTGCTGGCGAACGCTCGAGAAGCCAGCCTGCTGGTTATGACTTGATTGTGAAGCGGGTAAACAATTAAGAAAGCTTCCCAGATACCTCACGAGGCAGATCTCGCATATGCTGTCAGCTGGCTGCGGAGTAAAATTCTTCCGGCGGGGTGCCGCACTCCCACTGCAGCAAACAGACAATCAGCCGCAGGCTGCGTATCATGAAGCTTGGAAGCTCTATCTTCTGTTCCGCATTAACTGAGAGCCCAGATGGTTCCACTATTCTGGCTCAACTATCTTCCCTGCCGACTCAAGGTCTAACCTCGATTGACAGCCACATAACAGCCACGACCATAATCCGAGTCCTGTTCACGGCATGGCGGACGAGATTAGATTCACCATCGAATTTGAAGACGACCCCGTCAAGAACGCGGAGCTCGGGGGCACGCTCTCTCGAGACGCTGCCGATTCCGGAGAGGCCCCACCACCGACTCAGCTAGAGGACATCTCTAACATCCAAGCAGGCTCGGAAGATGCCGCACGGTCGTACCTATCCATCCTCGCAACAACCATCCAGACAGTCAAGCCAAACCACACGCTGCTCGTCTGGCGCGCGCACTTCCACCCGAGCGAGGGCAGGCGGTTCCAGAGCGCAAGCATAACCTGCAAGTTCTCCGCCCCCGGCGCGCCCCCAGCCGAACCCCTCGAGGTAGTCGCCTACGCCCCGCGCAAGTCCTTCGGCGGCTGCAGCCGGGAGACGACGAGGACGAGCTGGACCGTCTCCCTCCCGCTGCCCCCCATCGCGCTCCACGACGGGGGCGCCGTGCTTCCGTCGGCCGGCGGGGCGCCGGCGAGCCTGCCATCTAGAGGGACAGAGCGCTGGGCCGAGACGGAGCACGCCTTCACCCTGACGGGCAGCGCGCGTGGCGCGCCCAGGCGGACGGCTTGCGTTTGGACGGCGGAGGAGAACGCCTCCGCGAGGCGGGGGATCCCCGCCGAGGTGCAGCTCGCCGCCGTCGTGCGCCACCTGGGTCCCCTCCGTTGCGACGTCCGGGCGTCCGCGAAGGTCGCGGGCGGGCTGCTCCCGCCCCGCTTCCTCCGTGCGAAAACGCCGGCAGAAGACTGCGGGAAGGTCATTGAGCCGTCCATGTTTGCGGGGAGGCTGTTTGAGTACGACCTCCGGGGCGAGGGGGACCTCGATGCGTTGCTGAAGACGTGGACAGGGGAGGTGGCCGGCTCTGTGCTGGAGTTTGAGACGCAGGTCATCAGGCCGTGAATATCCTGGGGGTGCTCATGGCGGCATATACGCTTCTTAGGTGAAGGATCGGTGATAGTCATATTTTACTACTATTGCAGCACGTTCAAAGTTTATTGTGTCAGATGCTCATGTAGGACTCTTCATGGGAGCATTTGAAGCGTGAGGGGGAAACAAAGACGGCGGGTGTTGCAAGGAAGTTGACAGTGACATGCCAGGCACCCCAGTGACAGACCCGAGCTAATCCCCATTCTCCTGCACTCCTCGAGTCCGCGTGGGTGCCCGAGGCATTCGGTTCGCGCCCCGAATTTATAACTAATTATTACGTGTGCAAGAGCAGCATGTGAGCACCTGAGCTGTACCTCCCTACTATATTGTAACTCTCTCTTCTTTTCACTGGATGGCTTCCATACAATGCTTCCCACCTATGCTCTCGCGGGCTCACTCCAGTGTGAAATCTATCTACCTCTTGTACCGATGCCCGAGGACTCGCACAACAACTCATTGCTCCAATCTCAACCTTTTGTTATTCCGATTGGCCTGGATCTGCTGTAGACTTGGCGTGCCGCCGCTGCCACCTCCCATCTGTTCGCTCTTCAGGATGGAGCGGTGCTGCTCCTTCATCCACCTCAAGGGTGTCTTTTGCCCAGCATTGTAGAAGCATCCGGGCCGTGGACAGTTCTGGCCAACTTTCTTCTGACACTCTTCACAGACAGGCTGGCACCTTGGATCCTCGATATAGCCCGTTACGCCCACTGCCAGATTGCCGTGCTTCCTCATTACAGCCGAAAAGATGTCTTCCGCTTGCGGGAAATGCGTGGTGTCCTTCCGCAGATGGCCGATAAGAGGCAAATGCGCTCCTTCAGCGCAATGTCGGTTCTGAGGGTGTGGGCATAAAGGTAACCTGCGATCTGCACAACGAATTCGGCCTCCTCGCGACTCCACATGGCGTGGGTGCAATCGCTCGTAAGGGCACGGACTCTTGTACGCAGGGCGCCTTCGCGAATGGCACTTCTAGCATCTCTGCTAGAACGTAGAGCTTCACTGCCCCGTCCAACACAGTCGTCCACGGGCGCCTTGTTGGGTCGCCCGATGGGCGTGGGTACTGCTGAACCCTGGTGTACGCTGAAGAAGTGTCTGGGTAGACGAAGCCCGCCGTGGGACGAGCCGTCTCGTCTCCGGCGGCTGCAAATATCACAATGTTAGAATAAAGGCCGGGTCCTGAAGAAAGCAGTCTCATCCTGTTGTGAGACGGCGAGACTTACCGCTGGAGGTAACAGTAGCCCCCCTATCATAACCCATCGTCTCGACAAGGCTATGGCTTCCCGTAGTTCTTCCTGGCTCAGTGGAAATTTTGATCGTTGTTGCCAGATCCGTGCCCTTGTCGCCCTCAAGGTGATTTAGTTACCCGTATACACAAAGTAGATAAATCGCCGAAATGTCGCTGCATCCACGGCGAGTTTGATAGTCGCGGGCTTTTCATCCTGTAATCAGTAGAGTTGATTGTTAACAAAAACAATAGTATTTCTCATTCATTTTTTCTGTACTTGGACTTCAAAGCGAAGATCGGCATAGCTAGCAACTTCAAATGACGGGCCCTAGAGTAGATAGGTCATGCTAGGTACTAGGTATATAACATGGGTGGTTAGAGTGCTTGACGCTAGGACAAACTGTGACCTTACCTTCGGGCACTCCCTGAGAAAGTACGCGGAACGGGGGCAGAAGATCGCCCGGTGGAGTTTGAACGGTGTGTTTTCGGAACCGTCGACACCGGTGCACGTAACGGTCAGATCTGCATAGTTGTTGTTGTTGAGCATATTGCGATTGCCGTTGTGCGGCTGTTCAGAGGGCTGGAACTTGTCTCCCCCCATCGCGTCAGGATATGTGCATAGATTAGATGTAGACCAAATGGAAGACGCGTGAGGACCTGGCTAATTTGGTCGACATGTAAAAGACGGGGGGGTTTTGGGTTGCAGCCTAGGAAACTTACCCAGATTGTGGTCTCGAACTCCCAAGCATTTATCGATGGAGTGGCGAAGTCCCAAGAGAAAACCTCCGTCTTTGGGCATCTCTTGATGTTGTAGAGAATCGCCGCCCGGAACCACCGTTTACGCGGGTATCCATGAGTCCTCATCCTCCGTCAACCAATTAGAACCCCCTGTGCCCTGAGAATGGCCTGGTTAGGCGTAACGCCGCCCGACTTGGAGTCTCTACCCTCATGTAGAGCTGTGGAGGCTGTAGGCCGAGCGGTTCAACATATTACCATCTTCACACCGAGTCACTAGAATAATATGTTTCCATCCGAATCACCCCTGTCTCTGGCAACTCCTTGTTGTGTACAGTGTACCCTGAGTGATAGCAGTCACGGAGCAAACAATAGTACGCCGCGAACATGTTTCATAATTATTCCGCGCAACCACTTGCAGCTCTCAAACAAACTCCCGCTGGCATGCGCTGAGATTTTAGACGCTGCGCGAGAACTCCATCTTCCTTGCAGTGATCTTAGCCGAAACAGCACATCCCATGCGGCTTTTAAAATGATTCGAGTTATGAATGTTGCTTCAAGCATTAATTAATTAATAATCCACCAATGGCCTAACCGAATGTAGCCATAGTCACATCAATACTCGGGAATATAAAAAAGAACCAGCAGGAAGATATCCAATCAGTGCCAAAGCGTGGAGGCTCTGACGCATGGCCAACAACGAAGCACAACCCTTTCCCCTAGACGTAGGTGATTTACGCAGGCTGTTGAGGATCCCTAACAGTCCTCATCCACTTCAGAAGGTTTCGCCTCCTGAGTGCGTCTGCGTCCGCCCTCCGCGCCTCCATGGCCTTGGACCGACCCAGTACCCCCAGTGTCCATGTCGGCTTCGGGCTACCACCGGGGCTGTCCAGATCGTCCACGCAGCGCCTGCCTTTGCTTTGGCGCGAGGCGTCCACCAGAGGGTCGTCGAGGTGGCTGGCGAAGTTCCAGAGCCGGCCGCATCCGCACTCACAGGAGACCCATCGGTCGAAGCGGCGGATCAGCTTGATCCGATCCCGGCCGAGCCACGTCACGTCAGCCGAATCCGGGTCGTGGTCGGGCGCGAAGGAAGGGTCCACGATGGCCTCCATGTGGAGCATGTAGAGCGCAGCGAGGGTGAAGGGCTTGGTCAGGGAAGTGTTCCTGGGGGACCTTTCGGTGTCGCGGAGGCGTTGCCACACCGTGTCGATCAGAAGTTGGGTCACGCCGCGGATGTTGAGGGCCATCATGCTGTTGTGAAAGACGACGTCTGGTGTTGTGTTATCGCTGTTGTGTTAGCGGGTTTATTGACGTGAGAGGTCACCACAGCGGGCGGGAAACTATGAAGTTCAAGGTGCTTTACAGTTTATTTGGCCGCCTTCTTCTCGCAGAGACTCATAGACACGGTTATACACCTCCATACCGTGAGGGGTCAAACGCGACCAGTAATATGTGTTTCGGATGCGCTCTTGCTCTGGCTTCACGAATCTGGAGCTTTGGTCGAGGTTGCGGAACGCCAGGCCTTTCTGGACCGAAGGACGCGGCGGGAGTGGCTCAGGCACAGGAATGGGTTCTAGAAAATTTCAGGTGTTCAAGGAGCGACCTAAGCGGTTAGCAATTCATTTTCACCTTTGGATGCGCCTCTTTCGTGAGCCATGTCTCAGGCTGTTAGGTTGGCTTCACACCGTTGAATGACTCACCATTGGCGTCGCCCTGTGCATGCCGTCTGAACCTGTTCAGCTGCTCTTGAACCTCTCTCTCATCCATGTAGGTCTGTGTGTGGGTCGCAATTGTAGACCTCTCCGAGGCCCTCTCCAGTCCGATATTTTCGAACCCATGCTCCACGTTGAAACGATAGTACTTCCCGCCCATGATGAGGCGCTCGTGGTTGCTCTCGAAAGTGGAACGGGTGAGCTCTGTCTGTGCTGCGAGGGCCAAGACTGTTTTGCCAATCTTCCTCAAGGAGCCGCCAAAGCCCTGGATCGCGGGCTTCCCCGTGCCAATGGAGACGAGGAGCTGCACTCGCGCCTCGAAGTCAAGCTCTGCCTCAGGAGCATGGCGAGCTCCAAACTCTCGCCTGGCCTCTTTCCAGAGCTCGTTGACCGGGTTGTTGGCCAGAGTGGCGCCGTCGACAAATCTCACATGGTCCGGACCAATGGCAATTGGTTCAAAGAAGGTGGAGGCCGCGGCGGTGGCACGGCAGGCCTCCCAGATCTTGGCGCCAGAGAAGAGATCGAAGAGGGTGTCCTCCCGCTCGTAGCTGGAAAAGATACCGAGACCCCGGGAGTTTTCCTCCATTACGGCGCAGACGAAGCTGTTTTTGGTGCGGGAAATATTGAGGGGTTGTCAACGGACCACAGCCAAGGCGCAAATACCGTCCGGGCATTAATGAGTTGTTGTCCTGAGTCCTAACCCTAGGGACCCTAGGGTCAGAATTGGACGAAGGGAACGGGGCTACTAACACCTTGCAGGGACAGTCCGAGTTCCTCATCGTCTCAGTATCGTCTTTGCCGCTCTCTCGGATCACATCCCTTATGGCTCGTTCCAGGGCTTCTGTATCGAATCTTCCTCGGACCTGACCAAAGTAGAACGGGTTTAGGTTGACTCTTGAGTTTACCTTCCTGAATACACCGTTCATCATATCCCTATACGCCATTTTGCACTGTTCGATCGAAAGTTGGAGGCGTCCCAGCATGACCGCGATGAGCCTGGTGTCTGGAGTCAGCAACAGTGGAATAATTGCCCCAAGAGCTCAAGAACCTTCTAGTGTCGACGATCTCTGCGGCCTGCCAATGTCCGAACTCTAGGAAGGAGGAAGGAGGAAGAAGGAACTTACCCGCCTGTGCTCGTGCCCGCAATCATGTCGAAGTAGTCACAAGGTTTTGGTGGGTTTTGGGGGTCGATCGTACGCATCAACTGTTCTAGAATCACAAGGCTTGAGAAACCGCGAACACCACCGCCATCCAGGGACAGCAAGCGAATGTTCCGTTTCGATCTCGGGTCTTGTGTTGCCATTGTCTCAGTAGTGACCTGCCTTGCATGGCGATGTCCCTAGCTTCGTTGAAAGGGATGGGTCTTTGTCCGGGGAAATGGCCAGATGGGAGGGTGAGCGACGGCGCTTGCAGCTGAAATATACGTATCCCCATGCGATGGGCCTTGGCAGGCGTGTTTTTTGCTCTTCACAGCCCCGGCATTATTGGCAAGCACGTCTGACCCGGCGGAAATTGCCGTCATTATATCACTCAGTAAGGGTGTATTGCATGTAAATCCCATTGGATAAATTGCGTACCAGTAATTTAGTAGACCTCACAGGGTCTTGATGTGACACTGGGAGACCCTGTGTTGTGACCACTATGTCGGGACAGTCCGTTGCCGTACAGTCCCAGGCTGTGCCGTAGGCTGGGCAGTGGCGTCGCTCATTGGAACCTCGCGTAGGATTAGCGAGATGATCGCTTGGAGCCTGATTTCGCAAGGCAAATCCCGTGCAGAGCCGCCCATCCATCCCGACGATGGAAATCACCTAATGAATAAGCTGTAAGATTGATAAAAGCATCCTAGTGATTAGTACTGAAAGAGCCTTGAACTGGATCCATATATATGCCTGATCGGGCACTGGGCGTGTTATGGAAACCTCGTCTTGGTCTCTGCATGCTCTAGTCTTGCTCCGGTTCCAGGCGACGTCAAATCGCTACGCCCTTGCAAGTCTCGGCTCTCGACGAACTTGACCTGCCCCCCTTCCTCCCGTCAGTTTGGGTTTTGATTCCCTTTCTGTGTATTTCCTTCCATCATCCATACAGTGATGTCTCAGCTAGCACTTCTTATCGTTTGCGCTCTTGTAGCAGTCACCCTACCGCGCCCAGCGACAGGAATGGTGACTATGGTGTGTCCTCATCCGATTGACACCAAGTACAATATGTTTGACGACTGCGCAAGACTCTGCCTCGGCTGTCAGGACTCCTCCCGGACCTTTGCACACCTCTGTGAGCTCGATTCCACCTGCTGCCTCGAACAGGGACGCGCAGTATACACGGACGTTTGGAGCTGCGTCAAACGCAATTGCACCACCTCCGTCACCCCCCAGTCGCAATGGGAGCTCTATCTGCGCAATTGCCAGTCTCACGCCTTCGTCGTTGATAAGACCTGGACGCCGCAAGGCTACGAGTATGTTGACATCACCGGCCAATGTATGTACCCTGAACACATCCCGATCCCTCCTCTGTCTTCCTTTCGTATTCTCGTCTTGACAAAGGGAACCCTTCAGCTTCACCCCAGTCAACCGTGGCAGGAACCGACACGACTAAAACATCTCTCTCGACAGCGGCGACTTCGCCCACTGACCCCAGCTCGCACCCATCAACCTCCACCAGCCTGAGCAATGCGCCAGCAGCCGCAAGTACTGTCTCCCTCGTCGCGATAGTCGTTCCGACCGTTGTTGGCCTCCTGGTCTTGGTCCTGCTGATGGTGGGGACGGTCTGCATTCTGAGGCGGAAGAAAATTCAGTCCGTCCGCCAATGGAACATGAGAGATGCAGTGCAAGGAATCATCCGCAGCGATACCACGGACAGCTATGCGAATATATCTCAGTTCGGGGATCCGGACTCCATTCAGATTTCTCGGGAAAATGTAAGGACTTGGAGATGAAATCGAGCAAGGGGATTGATGATATGAAATCGACATGTAATTGATTAATATAGGGTGGTGTCCTGGAGCTCGTGGTTTGCTAATTAATGACTGGGCCAAGCTGTTGGACACATGTGTGGGAAGTTGTGATATAATTAATTAATTACTCCAAGAAACTCTACATCCTCTTCTTCCCCTCCTTGAAAAAGGGTCAATTTTGGCAGTAATCATGTGACGTTATGTATCTACGCCCTAGAATCACTATCCTAGCACCGACTACGACTTTCCCGGGCCGCCCCTAAAGCAGCAGCGTCGCCCATCGCCAGCTCTCGAACTCCCGGGACTCATTTTCCGACCACGTCTTGATCCTCATCTTCGCGTTTCCTCTTGGCAGGTCGGACATAGCTCGGCTTACTTTGCTCTCTCATGAGCGAGTATTCTCGCTGCATCCGCATCCAGGCGAGCCCTGGGTCTGTCGCCCTAAACGGTTTACCAGTCATCCATGACGTGTACTTTTTCTGGCTGAGGAAGGGGTCGACACGATAGTTTGCGCAGAAGATTGTACTTTCGAAATTGCTCTTGCCCATCACACTCTTATAACAGCCCGGAAGACCGCAGGTTGGGCAATCGTAGTCTTTGAGCGGCGGATCTTGAGCTAAGTAATTGGTCAGGCTGATGGTAAAGTCGACCCGTGCCAGCATTACGGGTTGCATGGAGCGCCAAAAGATGGCGTTCGACCGCGCGATGCAGACAAGCTAGCATATACATTCCTTCAGGGCGAGGTCGGTGGCTGTGGTGTTACCGTACACGAACTCGACGAGGCCGGGTATACAGTCTAGGCTGCCAACATACTCGGGCGTCGCCTTATTCTTGGTCAGAGCACACTGGGCGGCCATGTTAAAAAATTTGAGGCTGAGCACCTTGAGCCCGGGGGACAGTAGCTTGTCGGACATGACGTAAATCTTAGCTGCCAGCTCCATGGACGCAGCTATATCGGTACCCATTTCGTTGATGAAGCGCCCGACACCCGGCTGCTCTTCGTAGTCCTCGTCGTCCCCGTCGTCCTCGTCGTCCTTGTCGTCCTTGGACCAAGACGAAGAAGCCGAAGGGCTAGCCACAGCAGCTAGGCTTTCCATCCGCCCTGGTTCGTAGCGCGGTAGCAGTTACTAATCAGTCACTGGGTACGATGGTTGCCACGAATATTCCCCCTCAAAGGACTTGATTCAAACTCACCGATGCCGGCAGCGCCGAGATATTCGGCAAGATGATCAAGTTCCCGTACAGCCTCCGCTCGGTCCATCCGTGACAGCCTAGTTGAGTCGGAGCCTAACTCTTTTTCTTCGTGGAATCGGTAGCTCGTGATTCTCCCGGTAATTAATTATAGAAATAATTTACCACTAACTCGGGTACTTCCGAATCATCGTCCGGTAGCTGAATAATGCCTTTACTCTCCTGGGGCCATGGATGCATAATCAGCACATGTAATAGCCGTGCAGGGTTTCCGACCACTTTCTCCCTCAATGCCTGGCAAGACCCAAGGACCGAAGACGCCAGAACTCTGCCGCCGGAGAAGTGAGGTGTGACACATATCTGCTGTGCTTCACCGACGGCGGGAAATTTCACTCACAGAAGAAGGCGCTGTTGCATGCCTTTTCGAAAATTCTGACTGCGAGCAGACCACGGCTCGGTGCAGTTGGAACTCTCGACCCTAGCAGCAGACATGGAGGTCGGAATATTTCCCCGTAGTAAGGAGTAACGAGATAGAAATATAATCAGACTCAGGCATAATGTCAGGGAACTCTCTTCTACTCTAAGACGCGAGACTATAGTTATGGAGAGACAGGCACGGATTATAGGGCTACTAAGTTACTAACTTCCTCTCTTGGTCGCGTTTGATCTGTCGAAAGGATTGTGAAAATGATGGAGCATTGAAGCTTTAGGCTCGGTACACGTGACTCAGCACTAGTTCTGTCATAGTATAAACACTCATCTGGGGATCCCACTTTTTCGGTACTGTGGCCCACTCACTGGATCTGTGACAGTCCCCGTCACGTCTAATGGCCTTTTTAAGAGTCCACCACTTCGAAGCACCGCAGCCTGAGCAGTCTCAATTTTGTAAAGGTGACAATTTTGTCAAGTAACCAAATGAGTGGCTAACTAAAATATAAGCGCCTTTTGGGAGTTGTAGCTGCACTAACACATAGCGGAAGCTCATGGCGGAATGGGGCCTTGATGCCCAAAATGTTGAAGGCGGGGGCCCGGAGTTTCGAGACCTACCTAGTGACGTCAACTGGAGGATCTTCGGTCAACACCGAGTTGCACCATTAGTCGCGCGATCTGGCAAGTGCGAAGCGCTACGTGGCTACCGAGGATGAGTGGTGGAGGAGAGGAAAAGGCCTGCCCGCCTCCACAATGCGGAAGGATTAGGTGCCGAGCGCGACAGGGGCATAGAGGAAGAACCACGTACCGCCATCGAGTTTTGGCTTGTTCACCCTGATGCTCTTGGGCCGCTCCCCGAAGATCGGCTGAGGACCTGCCAAGACGAGAAGCTGGTCAGGATTCAGGAACACTGGCTGGGCCTTGTCTGTCAACGATTTGCTAGGAGCCGCCTGTTGCCGCATTGGTTCCCAGAGTTCATATGGAACGTCGGCAGGAGTAGAGTACGTGTCTTCGTCGGGTAACCCAGATTCAATCAACCGACACGGACAGAAAGGTCAGCCATCAATCCAAATCCCCGTTCCAGTGGCAGAATGTGGCCGTGATGGCTGTTCTTATACACCCGGTAGTTCGTGTCCCCTAGGTGTTTGGGGAATCTTAACGTGGGTTCTAATTGGTCAGAACTTCAGTGGATCTACCAGCCTCTGAGACCCACATATCCGTGGAGCTAATCCGTACTGAGACCAGTGTGCATCTTAATTCTTTTTATCGATAAGGATCAACTCCAAACTTGGCTCAGCAATGAGTTTCTCAACGGCCAAGGCAAGCAGCTCTCGATAATGCCTATCCCAATCCATGCCATCTGTCAATCCAGGGAAGACAACATCCAGGCGGCCGCCAAACTAGAGAACACCACCACCCCCCCGGCCCCCCTTGTATTTCCACAATACTATCCTGTGACACCGCTACGATTACTTTTCCTCCTGCGCTGTTAACCTCGGTCCGTCTTGCCACGCGATTCCTCTCCGTGGTCCCCGTTGCATTGTTTTCTGCGGCGCCTTTCCCTCGGCTTTCCGACGCCCCGCGTCCCACTCCTCCTGACCTTGCGTGCATTTGTTCTATGGCGCCGCATGCCACGAAGACTTCGGTCGCCCCGCCGACGGGGCCCTCAAGGGGCGGCGGTCCAGCGCCGCCTCCTCCCCCGGCAGAACCCGATCTGCACCCTCCGTTCAGAGGACCCCATCCGGGTTTCACGTCGGTTCCCAACCAATACTCGGTAGAGCAAGAGCTGCGGCGGATGCAGGTGGCCAACGGCTGCGATCCGTCACGAGAGGTCAGCTACAGACTGCAGGGAATCCAGCTGATCGACTCTGTCCGTCTTGCCTTGCGATTGTGCGTCCTCCCGCCCTCTCCCGTTCTTCCTCCACGCGCGAGCCATTTCACCGCACCCCGAGTCCTCACACAGGAGCGCTAACGGCTGTCCTCACAGACCTATCAAGACTTTTAACACCGCCTGTATCTACTACCACATGTTCCGACTCTGCTTCAGGGACGCCGAGTACAACTTCCAGGATGCTGCCCTTACTTCGCTGTTCGTCGCCTGCAAGGTGGAGGACACCATCAAAAAGTCCAAGGAGATATTGTGTGCGGCGTACAACCTCAAGACGCCAGATCACCCGACAACACAGGATGACAAGGTTAGTATTGGCGGTCCTCTTACTAGGATCCCAGCAGCTGTTCTTGCTAACCCGCGCCTGCACGCCCAGATGTTCGACCAACCGACAAAAATAGTGATCGGCCTCGAGCGCCACATCCTCCAGACCATTGGCTTCGACTTCCGCGTCCGATACCCGCAAAAATATCTCATCAAGACCGTCAGAAAGATCCTACCCCACGAAGAAGGGAGGTCCTTCATGTCCGTCGCCTACCCGATGTGCACAGACGTCTACAAGACCTTCGCGCCCGTCAAGCATACGACCTTCACCATGGTGATGGCCATCGTGGAGCTCACGGCGCTGCTGGCGGACAGCCACGTCGAGCTGGTGCGGGCGCTGCCCCTAGCCGGTGAGTTCCACACGGACCGCGCCTCGGTCGTCGAGACCATGCTCGACCTGTTGGACCTCTACACGCAGTTCCCCAAGTCCACAAAGGTCGGGACGCGCTTCGACCTCGGTCGGTTCATCGAGGTTAAGATTCAGATCAACAACGAGGTCGAGGCGAGCCCCGCGATCGACAGGCACCCGCATACGTGCGACAGGTGCGCCGTCGATGAGAGGGACGGCAGCGCCGTCGTGCCCACGCCCGGGTCGGCGACTTCACCCGCCACCACGGGGTCCGGTGGCGGCGGCGGCGGCGGCGGGAACGTGAACATAAATGGGGCGGGTTCGATGCGGAAGGGCGGCAGGGGCCAGGAGGGCACGCAGCGGTTCGCCTTTGACGCGGAACAGGTGAGGAAGGAAAAGGAGCTCGTGGCCGAGTTCTTCAAGGAGGAGTTTGAGGAGTACGAGGTCGAGGTCGAGGAGGAGGTTAGGGAGTCCAACCACGGGCATGGGAATCATAATCATCACAATAATCACCATGGGAATCGGTCGCACGGGCACGGGCACGGGCATGGGCACGGTCACGGTCACGGCTCGAGGAGGGATGGCTGGCCATACCAGAGGGCGAGAGGCAAGCATGGGCAGGATAGGCATAAAGGTAGGAAGAGCGGAGGATATTATTGATACGTTTCTCTGTAATAGTAATGGAAGCCAGTGTCATCTTGATCCGCCAAGTTGACGTCCCTACCCAGTGGATACGCGTCCTTCATATTTTGGCCAATGTCGCCAAGCGTCTACCCTTTTTTGTTTGTCCTGTTCCCCACCTTCATTGCTGAAAGATCTGCGCAACCCGCGACGTGTCAAGCTCAGCGGAAGCTCCTAAAAACCAGATGTGGGTATCAAGCAAGACCCCAACCAGACAGAGCCCAGTCAACCCAGAAGTCAGCCCTCCCTACTGAGTCCACCGGCCGAAACCGCACGGCCACACTGTTCAACCTTTCCTCGGTGCCGACCCTTCTACACAAGGGAAAATCTGGGAGAGGGGGTCGGCAGGCTCTCCGGCCTCCAAGGTGAGTAGCCCATCTGCGAGATCAAATCCACGTGACTTGTACCGTCTCCTCCAGTCTTGTCCCTTGTGCTAAAGAATCTTCCGCCTTTACTCGAATCGCCTCTTGTCTCTCTGAAGAACGGTTTCCCTTCCTTATTTTAGTCGCCCCGCTTCCTCTTCTGAGACTGAGAGCAGATGACCCTTCTTTGCAGGAGAAGTGTCTCTTTGTCAAAGTCCTCACCGTTGGACTTGCTCACTCTTGTGAGTGAAGGAGACACGACCATAAGCACCGCTGGCTTGATGCCGTCATGCTGCTGACCATGGCTGAGTTCCATTTTGGTAGGATCGAACTTGTCTTTCTCCGGCACGCCTGAGCCAAAATCCCAGATGACGCGTGGAATTTGTCGAGCCAGCTCCTTGTCGAGATGCAAAGCCCCACCAATGATGAGCTTTAAATCCTAGAGATAGTCCTCCTCACCCGTGCTCCTCCGGAAACAGTCCATCACCTTGCGGAGCTCCCGTACCCTAGCGTTCGTGAAACTGTTTGAGGTGGTATTGGCCTTCGTTTCCTATTCCACCATCCCCGACTGTAGGAGAAGGTCTACAGCAGTGGCACGCCCGGCTTGAAACTTGCGGTCTACCTCGGGGGCAGGTAGATTATGTCCCTCTTGTGGATCTTTTGGATTCACATAATCGAATTTGTCGGGCCATGACAGGAGTAACGATGAGGTTCGAAATCTTGTTTTGGCTCACTCGGTTCTAATAAGAGAGTCAGGTCGTCAAGCGCTTGCTGATGCTTCCCTGCCTAGCAGAACTGGCCGAAGATATGCACCACTAGTATCCTCTAGAGGGAGGTCTCGATAATGCAGGCGCATTTATCTGCGGAGAACAGGTAGTCGTATGGTTCAACTTCACGAATATAAACCCTCACGACTCGATAGGATGAGCGACGGCCGCGCCGGGCTGGGGCATTAGCTAAGGGCACCGTCGAAGTGGCGGATCGTAAATGATTGGATATTGTACAGAAGCGACTTTACGAGTCCTACAAGGCACTCGTCGGTGGCCTTGGGGAAAATTCGAAGAACGTGTTAATTAGCACTAATCTTAGAGAATTGTCTCATAGTCTTCGTCCATACTTGGTAACATCCTTGACTATTCGATCGAGCAACTTTGAGCTCACGAGCAGTCTGCTTCCATCGCTTCTCAAATGCAATAGAGCTCTACTCTACTTGCGTGGGTAGCCTATGAGCTCTCGAACATCTGCTCTAGCTAGTGGATCTTGTTTTGAAGGTCCTGAATCTCGTCGCGGCTTTTGACTTGAACTAACTCTTGTTCGCTCTGTGTCTCTTCAGGACACTCGTATAGCTCCTTGAGGCTGTTTCCAAGCTCAACTACCCAGCAAACTCGATGCTCCAGTTCCAGTCTAAGCTGTTCCACTTGAGCATTCGCTGCGAACCTAGCAGAAACGCTCCCATCTTCAGTTACAGCGGGTCCTGGGCTGTCCGGCTATTCATCTTGTCCATCTTCTTGTTGCCGAGTGCGTTCAATCACTCTCGCACCGCCGAGATCATGGAGAATAACCGTGATTGAGGGCTTGAGACATGAAGTTTCGATAAGTAAATACGCTGGCTTTGTAACTAGTAATTAGGGCAAAATATCAATGATAGAATTGAGGCAGGGCAGATTTGTTCGAGCGACTTAATTACCTCGAGTGTCGAGCGATGACTGTTATCTGATGTGTGACGCTCGAAATCCGGGGAATGCTGGCGCCTCAGATTCCGAGGAGGTCCATGAGACAGATCGCGCTCGCCTGTGCTGTTATGTTCATGAAGAGAATTGTGGAATGGAATATTCTTGTGACTTGCCTCCACGAACTGACATGAGTTAATTAAGTATCCATTTTGGTGTCCTTTAGTAACTATAGGCTGAAAGTTGTACCCTTCGGTGCCCACTAATGTGGCATTCTAGCTGCCTACACCTCTTCCCAACCAAATCTAGTAAGAGCGAAGCTAAAGGAACGACCTTGGAAAGAAGCGGCCACCTCGGGTCCTTCCCTTCTCTATGCTATCTTCATCACAACTAATGCGGCGTTCTCACTGAAACATCCCACCTCGCTGAGAATGGCCTCGCATTATTACTGGCTCGCGAAGAAGCATCGGAAGAAGCATCGAGCTTCTTCAAGCCCAGCCACCCGTGACGAAGTTATAATGGTTATTGAAATTTGCTTTGGAACTACGTGAGTAAACATCCGCACCTTCGAGGTCTGCGGCTTCAGAGCTGACAATCCTTCACTGCTTAATTACCTTTCATTTTCTCGGCTGTCGCTTGGGCCACGTTTGCTGAATTTGTCTAGAATTCGGTGAACACCTTTTCAAAATGGCCCGGAAACGGTCGAGAGGAGGCAAAGGCTCCAACCGAGCTCTGCTGCGAGAATGGCTAGGTACTCTGGGGATATGATATTCCACATGATGCCGAGCCGTTCCGCTGGTTGAAGCTGCTGCTAGTGGACGATGTGGACCTCAGTCCCGAGATCCGCTCTTCCAAGTATTTGGCTAAGACTCGAACGCTACTCGCGGAGTAGAAGAAAACGGTCATTGATCTCGTTGCCGACTATCTCTGATCACTTTGGAGTCATGTTCTTGAATCTTTCAACAAAGAGTGGGGAGACTGTTGTCGACGCTTTCGTCTTCTGCGTCGTGGTTACCGTCCCCCCGACCTGGTAGAGTTGTGCCCGCTAGAGCATGCGAGATGCCGCCGAGAAATCTGGGATCCTGGCCCCTCGAGTCGCTGGGGCCACCAAGTTGGTTTCAGTCTCGGAGCCAGAGGCCGCCGCTCTCGCGACACTCACTGAGCCTGGTCGCAAGCCCAAGTTAGACGAAGTCTACACAGTACGCGACGCAGGCGGTGAGACAGTAGTATATTACCTTAAATATCTAATAAGTTTCAGTTCTTCTCCTCCTGACGGATTCTTCCCTTAATTAATTACCAGGATCTCATCAGCTACACAGTAGCACAAGTCAATCCACTTCGGCTAAAGGAGGCAGTCGAGGGAGCAGCTATGTCATCTTAGAATAAGATCGAGGACCAATAAATGTAGTAATTAACATAGAATGCTAATGACAATGACGTATCAGGTAGCCTATGCGGCGGCATTCTTATTGACGAGGCATTTGAGATCATCTGCAAGGAAAGGCTTAGCAAGAGGTGGGACAAACTTAGCGGAGCCGGCAAGAAGGAACTGCTCAAGGGAAAATAGGAACAATCCGTTAATTAAGCCACAGTTCTCTAGGAAGTATCTGCACAAGGATTACTGCCCATCCCTGCTGAGGCCTGGGGCAAGTTTGATCTCAACGACACACATGAGGCGCCGCATATCTGAAACTGTTGATTCTTCTTCACGAGGTATTTTTTTGATGGGCGGGACTCTAGTCGCTCTGCTCGAGGTATTAACTAGAAAACTGTGAGAGAGAAAGAGTTTATTTAACGTCTGTAAGTCGAAATCTGCCCGAGATCTCTGCCTCCTGAGGGGCATAAGACTGGCTAGCGACTACCGAGCAGCCACGTACAAGGAAATAGCGCTTGTAAGCAAAGTAACAGAAGTAGAAAACTGACAGCCATACAGTCGACTCATACAGAGCGCATTCTCTGAATCGGTTGCCGGAATCGACAAGTTGGTCTCCGGGCAAGTTCGGCGTACAGCTCAACGGGAGACATCAGTTTCGGTGAGTCGGCATACTGTCGGGAATCCTCGCTCATCTACGAGGCACAAATCATTAAATTAATTCCCATAAGACAATTATTCTCGTTTGGGCCTTCGGTGGCAGTCCATACCTCTACGAGCACCTAAAACAGACAAATTCGGAGGCAGGAATTGTAGTCATGCAGTCTATCGGTGGAATGAAGCCGTGATTCACCCACACTTTCATGCCAGACTGCAAACACATATGCGAAAAAGTCAGAGAGTCGACAGAGAAGAGAGTAGACAAGGGCGAGGAAGGGTCAGATTCAGATATATGGGTCCTGAATTAGGGTAATAATTCAAGGAAAGTGAAAGAAAGCAAGGCAACTGGATTTCTCAGCAAGTTCACGAGGCACTCTCACCTATTCAGAGATAGTAAAACAAGCCACGCTTTGATTACATTTGTCCTCTCGCATCTTTAACATGTCTGGTGTAATTATGTTCTCACTATCATGCTGTCACCCTATCTCACGCACAGACTTTGTGAGCCTTCGTTCCATCGAAACTGAAACACACTCCAACCCTCCCTAATCATCCCAAACTGCCACGAGCTTCGCCGCAACATCGTGGCTCGAGCCCGACCGATTCTCCGTCCCTGTCGAGTTCTTGAGCCAGCAGTTCCCGTAGTTCTGCTCGACGACGCGGTCGATGTCGCTGGCCTCGAAGTGCAGCGCCACGCACTCGACTCTCCCCCTGTTCCTGTTGTACGACGCGCACGCCCGCAGGCAGTCCTGGAAGCTGTACGTCACCAGCGCCAGGATGTCGACCCTGTCGCCGTTGTAGTCCGTCCCGCACGCCGGCTGGAACTGCCACGAGACGGGGCCTAGCTTGATGGTCTCCCGGCGGCTGTTGAGGGCCGGGCAGTCCAGCGGGAGGTTGCCGCGATTCGGGCAGGGGCGGTCCGCCGCTTCGGCGCGGGGGATGGGGTTCCAGTCCCGGGAGGGTGGGGAGAGGGCCAGCGCGGAGGCGGCGAAGGCTGCAACGTTGATGATGGTGGTCGTGATCTTCATCTTGAGGTAAATGAAGGAACTGGGCTTTCGGAGAGGATGCTCGTGTTGTTGCTTGTTCGCTGTTGTCTTGTTGTGTTGTGATGAGGATCATGGAGTTACCTTTGAGAGAGGTCCTCCCTAGACATTTTATATACTCGTCTCTCGAAGCTGCCCGAGCTATGATATTTTCTGTCGAGACTCACCGCTGCTGCAGGATCCAGCTAGTCCCTTTCTTACCTCTCCCATCAAGGGTGTCACCTGAAGCCTGCGCCGGATAAAGCGTAGCGAGGAGACCATAGGCCACTCAGGCGGCCACAGCCCCTGGATAAATCTTCTTGCTGCAAGGGTGTCCCTCAAACGACGCTTCCCCGCGTCGCTCGGTGAGGCCGCAATGTCTGCTCTAGATTGACATTCATTGCAAAGTGATGAGCTGCATATGCTACCCTCTCGATCCATCTTTGCTTTTGCTGCCTGCTGCAAAGCCCTTTCTATTGATTGCTCGGCTAGAATTTCGTGTGTCATTACTGAGAAGCTGCGCAAGTCCGACCCTCGGACTCCTTCCGCTATTCGCTTATTTGCGTTAAGTCAGTCTATGTCTGGCAATTGGTATTAGTCAACTGGGACTTGCCGCGCGGCTGGCAGCATCCCGCCTAATAGTATGATCAGACTGCCTTGTGCAAACGACCAGGTCGGTCTCCGTATTTCACAATTACCGTGAAGAAACCTGAGGGGGTTCTTTATTCTTTATGAAAACGATCCTCTGTCTTTCCGTGCCGTGTGTCCTCGTCACATCCGTGCGTTTGGTTTAGGGAGCATCCGTCGGGTCCCTAGTCCACGATTCGATGTTAACAGGAAATTTGCCAAAAGAGCAAATCGAAGTGTTATTAAGACATATGTGGCGAGTGAAAGGTAAAGAGCTTCACTCACCAGTCAGTAACAAGCCCCTCATCTAGGGCACTCATCTTTTCCATATCCTCCTTGGATATCTCAAAGCCACCAACATCGACATTCTGCACGATGCGATCCTGTCTAGCGCTCTTTGGCAGTGTGACGAAATCATTTTGCAATGACCACCTGTGTGCATCGTTTCAGCTGCAGAAAGAACCAATGGCAAGGCAAGAAGAGGGAAAAGAATGAGAACCCACTTGACAAGTAATTGTGCAACAGTGCAGGCATACTGTTTCGAGAGCGAAACCAGCGTCGGTTCCTTCATCCTCATCGCACGCGCCAGGGGTGCGTACGCCTCAATGACGATGTTGTGTTCGGCACAGACTTCCCGAATCGCGGTCTGGACGTTGAATGGGTGGACTTCGAGCTGGTTGATGACCGGGTGGTGCCTAGGCCTTGACGCCATGAGCTCCTCGATATGCCTCACCCCAAAGTTGCTCACCCCCGCGAGCTTCACCTCCCCGTCGTCGATCGCATCCTCGAGCGCCCTCCAGCTCGTGAGGCGCGCCTCCTTCCCGCCGTAGGGGCTGTGCAGCAGGAACAGGTCCACGTAGCCCAGCCCGCACGCGTCGACCGACTTCTTGATGGACCGACGGACCGCGTCGTACGAGTTGCCGTTGGTCGCCAGCTTCGTCGTGTAGAAGATGTCCTCGCGGCTCAGGGCCTTCCCTTCGGGGCTGGCGAGGTGGTCGCGGATCGCCCTCCCGGCCTCCCGCTCGTTGTGGTACATTTGCGCGCAGTCGAAACCCCGGTACCCCGCTGCGAGCGCCCAGCGGACGCACCGCGTCGCCTCGCTGCCGGACATCATGTACAGCCCGAGCTGGATTTGGGGGATCATGGCGCCGGTGGCCAGCTGGGGTAAGGATTTTGTGAGCGATGACGTGCATGTTGTCTTTTGGGATCAACAATAGACTGGGACGCAGGATTGGGGCATTGGGGTTCAGTTGCAGCCTACCTTGACCTTGTTGGCTAGGAGCCTGTTATTGGTGCTCATGGTGAGAAGTTTACAGAAGATGCCGACGATGGAGATGGCATCAACATTCCGTCATGCTGCTCAGGTTCTGGTACGGATCGTTCTTTGACGTTTTAGGTAGGTTTACAGCCCACCTTCGCCGCATGAATGTTCCCGAGATCGGATGTAACGTGGAAAGCGATGGAGTGGTACCTTCCTACCTCCCTGTCCGGGTAGTTAGGGATAAGGGGGGATAAGGGTTCTATGGAGTGACGTCACGGTGGGGTCTAGGCTGTTCTGAGAGACCTCAGCGACGAGACCCTGTTTGTAGGGGTTTTGACGAATTGTGTTATATTGGAACTGAGGAGAACTGAAGAGAATTGGTTGCTCCAACCCGAATCTTTAATCAATTCATTAGACGGACCCATCTCTCCCTACCTAGGACGCCGACTACCACTCGGCGAGTTTGCCCGTTGCTCTCTCACTAACCCGTTCCCCAAGGCCCCAGCTTGTCCACATCAGTCCGAGCGCTCGAACCGCACCATGACACCCCTCACGTCGAGGCCGAAAGTGGGCGAGTGGTAGACCAGGCCTTCCTCCTCGCACACCTTGGCCCACCCGGGCGGCGTGCCGAAGCGGCGGTACGCGGCCGTGTGGTTGTGGTTGCGCAGGCCCTCGCCCAGCGCGGCCACGACGCGCTCCATGTACTTCGGCGAGACGTCGTCGACGTCGAAGGTGACGCTCCGGCGGGCGAGGGCGAACATGCGCGAGAGCACGGCGTTGAACTCCACCCCGGTCAGGAAGTGCAGGGCCCCGAAGCAGGTGATGTGGTCCACCATGGGCCCACCCAGGACGCCTCTGCGGGCTGGGGATGGGGAGGATGCCGAAGTGTTGCTGCCGTTGCCGTCGCCCGGCTGGTGCCGCATGAAGACTGCGGAGGGGTCCATGATCACCTCCTGGATGGCCCCCTGCTGCACCGTGGCGTAGTACCGCTCGCACCAGGGGGCGCTCAGCATGCCCTTCGAGAGGTCCACGCCGTGGATGAGGATGTTCGCAGGGGGCTGGCGGGCACCCCTGGCGGCATCCGGGGCGGTCTGCCCGATCAGCATCCCCACGACTCCCGGCCCGCAGCCAAGGTCAAGGGTGACGCCTCCGTGGTCGTACCGCCCGAAGAGGTCGAGCTGCCAGCGACGCAGCTCAGTCTTGCGCACAACGCCTTCATAGGCGTCCACGCAGGAATCGTACACGCTCTCGATTGTATTGCCACGGACCCTCATCTCCCCTAGTCCTTCCGAGGGACCTGCCAGAAGCGGCACGGTGACGGGACCCGCACCCGCACTCTCCAGAGGCTTCCTCGACTTGCCCATCTGGCGCAGCTTGGTGTGGATGAGCACGTCGAAGAAGGCCGCGTGCCCGCCTGGGTATGTCTCGCTGACGATGAAGTCGTCGCTTATCCCACAGTCCGGAGGGTAGAAGACGACGGGCATGTGGTTCATCTCGAGGGAGTACACCAGGCCCGTCTCAGTTTCCACCCGGGCGTCGAGTCGACCCCAGCCCCCCTTTCCCTGCATGCCGATGCCCTTGAAGGCCGCCACGGCTTGCTCGCAGATGCTGTCTCGGGCGTCACCGGGCGGGATGAACCTGTGGCGGATGCTACCACCGGCGAGATCCTCGAACTTGTTGCCCTGCTTGAGCCACTTCTCATCCTCGGGAATGTCTTTTCCCGCAAAAACCCATTCGACGGGTGCGAGGGCGACCACGTCATCGCCGACCTCAAGTACAATGGCCGTGCCTGTAAATAGTTGGGTTCAGTCATCAACACGCTCGAGCATATAGTTAAGGAGACAGGGTGGGGAGGTGGTATGGCCTGACTGGCGAGGTGAGTTCCAATCAGCGTTACAGATCACTCACACTCCATGCCGCGGATGAAGTCTTGCACCACAACTTCCCTGCTTGGCTCGGCCTTCTCAAGAAGCGCTTGCTTTCGGGCGACGGCGTCCTCCGTGAAACACACCGAGCCGGAGTCCATTCCCATCGATGCCATGCCGTCGGCGTATTTGAGGATCTTAGGGTACCGTCCTGGAGTGTCCCTTGGAACCCGAAACCCGGAGCCTGGGACGGCCGCGTGGTTTCGGAAGTCGACCTTAGTCTTGGCGATGAAATCCGAAGGGCTGAGAATCACCGTCACGCCCTTTTCCTCGAGGTATCTAGTCGCCTCCACGCCGGACACATTATCGTTGAGCTGCCCCCACTGATGGAATTTTCATTACTGTCAGTGTGGTTTCCCCATAATATCTTGCAAACTCCGTGGTGGAAAGGGCTATGCATACCATGAAGTTCATATAGAGCTCAAATCCCTCAGCCACGATTCTATCGATATCATCCCTCTCGCATGACTTCCGGATATATCGTTTTGCGAAAGTATGACGAGAAGAGTCCACATAGTGGCTGGGGTCTGCCATTGGATCCCATCGCTCAAAAGGACTGTTGGTCCCTTCATACGAGCTGTAGACCAGGCAAATATGCATGGCGTTGTCACGCAGCTTGCTGTATCTTAATGGGATCCGGAGATTTGGGTCTTTTCCCCTTGCTGAGCGGTAATATAGAAGGTCAAAGGGGCGCCAGTCATCCTTTTAACCATTTTCTTTTCTGCACTCAGGAGCCGTCTGCAGCTGGTTCGCACTATTCTCGTACCTGCTGTTTACCCCTCTAGTGTACAACAATGTAGTCGGAGACTGGTTACGAAGTCTCTCCAGAGAATCGTGTAGTCGGACAACACATCTGTTGTGATCGATTGATGATTGTGCCCTGTGGCCAATATGGAGGTCATCCATTGTCCGCTCGCCCGCTAAGGTAGAGAGGTGATCCCCATCTCGGCCCTGAACTTTCTGACACGGCACGCTTCCGTGATGCTCAGCTTAGGGGAAGCAGACTGTCAACCACGAAATTACCTATACGTACCTAGAGCCACTCAAACCAAGCCACCCCATAATCATACGACATCGGCGGCGATGGCCGGCGTGCTTGCGTCAACATCGGGTTCGGCGACTGGAAATGAGGTTGTCTAGTGAGCACGTCCAAGGAAATCGGAGAGCCAGTACTCCGGTACCAATCACGGTGATCTTAATACGTAACAGGTTGCTAGCTTGTGATACTGTCTTGCCCAGGTGAGGACAAGTACGCCACCGCTTCTCTTGGCCACAAGCAGTTAATTATCTTGCATTGGAAGCACAACCTTAGCGGTCCGAATGTGAGGCTCTATGCGGACATGCCATTGGCCAGTGGGAAGAGAGGCCAATAGCGCCTTCGGAAACTTGTACATTTCACTCTCATTCAGCTACGCCTCTTTGTTGAGCAGTTGGATCATCAAAGTTGGGTATTGAATTGCTTCACTGATCAGGCCAGTCTGCCTCGACTCCGCGTATGCCAGGTGCCCAGTCATTTTGAGACAATTGACGACTCCGGAAAAATGAGGACGAACTGGACGCCACCTTGCGACTGCTAGAAAGGAGCTATTG
Source organism: Pseudohalonectria lignicola (assembly GCA_003049395.1). Taxonomy (NCBI): domain Eukaryota; kingdom Fungi; phylum Ascomycota; class Sordariomycetes; order Magnaporthales; family Ophioceraceae; genus Pseudohalonectria; species Pseudohalonectria lignicola. The sequence continues at coordinate 90,397 of PYSP01000021.1, forward strand.
AATTAATCCCGATAGAGATGGTGGGCGTACTGATCGAGGAAGTACAAGTGCAATTCAGCAACATTTGGACACGAAAACATGATCACAAAGACAGCCGAAGTGCAAATGGCGGCTGCAAAATCTCACATTCAATATCGCAACATGATTTATTGAGGACAAAAGGAATCAAGGGGATACAAAAGCAGGTTGAACAATGTAAATACGAAAGAGGCAGGAGCAATTGCGTCTAATTGGTGATACCCTTCCGAAGGCGCCTTTTAACACACCCTACACTTCTCTTGAACTAACTGAGAGACTTCAACGAGTGTGGTTTCTTCATGCCCTAGCCTTCCTTCCCCTCTAAGCTGATTAGGTTTCTCTGTGCTTGTTGTTCTCCCACCCTCTGTCTTGCTGCCATCTGCATCTCCTGTGCTAGTTCTCCTGCCAGCCCAGCCAATGCCTGTTACCTTTCAGTTGGCAGCTCCTTCCCCTTATCTAGCCCCCGCCATATCCCACCCGCACCTCTGCTAGTTCAACTCACAGGTTATAGGCGTTCTCCGTCCTCCCATCTGATAGGACTTTTCAACAAGTCTAACTGGAGATAAACTTGCATTATGCCACACAGAATCGAGAGTGAAGACAGCCGGCAGGATCAGCCATTGTCGAAACCAACTGGCCTGAAGCCAACTGGGCCGGTCGGTGAGCAACAGGGATACCAAGACCAACCAAATGAGACCTTTGAGGAGATCAAGAAACGAATCAAGAGGTTTCTCTCCCATCTCAGGGCCGCCAGACCACAGCTGGAAGCCATACTCAGCGAGTACCAGAGCGCCCTGACGACCGAAGATGAGTTCGCACGCATCTTCGAGTGCCTGGAGACAATCGACGAAGTGCAAGGGTACCTCACCCGCCGCACAGGCTCCGTGGCAGTCTTCTCCCCGCTCAACATGACGCTCTACGCCATCGTCCTCTACGGCGTCTTCCCGGCCCTCGTGGCCGACCGGGTCGCCATGCGCGTCCCCGAGCGGCTCGCGGGGCTGATGCGCAGGCTGGCCCCGGCCCTGGACCTGCCGTCTTACTTCCCTAACCTCGAGGTCCTGGTGGCCATCTCCAGGGAGGACTTCGTCTCGGGCCCGGTCGCGGCCGCCGACGCGGTCATCTTCACGGGCCGGCTGGAGAACGCACAGAGGGTCATGGCCCGGTCCAATCGGGGCAGCCTCTTCATCTTCAACGGCTGGGGCGCCAACCCGATCGTGGTCGGAGAGGGGGCCGACCTCGCCTTCGCCGCGGCCAAGACGGTCGACGCCCGCCTCTTCGGCAGCGGCCAGGACTGCGCCGCGCCCGACACCATCCTCGTGCCCCACGCCGCGGCCGACGCCTTCCTCTGCCTGCTGCAGCGCCGGCTGGCCGAGGTCAAGGTCGGGCCCTACGCGGACCCGGAGGTCAGGGTCGGGCCCCTGACGGACCCGGGCCACATCCAGGTAGTGGCGTCGCTACTGCTCCGGCACGCTGACAGCATCGTCCACGGCGGTGTCATCGACTTCGCCGCCGCGACCGTCCACCCCACGGTCATCGTCTCCCCGCTCCTGCAGCAGCAGCAGCAGCATCAGCGGCCGGGAGGCCGCGGCGCGGCGACCGACCCCAAGCCCGCCGCCATGAACTTCACCGAGCTCTTCGCGCCCGTCTTCTTCGTGAGCGTCTACGACGCCGACGCCGACCTGGCCGCCTACTTCGAGCACCCGAGCTACGTCGCCAACGAGATGTACGTCAGCCTCTTCGGCCGCTCCGCCTACGTCGAGGGCCCGTCGCTGGCCCGCTCCATCGTGCTGCGCGACCGCGTCGTCTTCGACGGCGACAGGGGCAACGACGAGTTCGGCGGCCGGAGCCCCGGCGCCTCCTTCGTCGCCTGCAACGGCGTCGTCGCCGCCCAGCCCGTCCTCGTGCCCCGCGAGATCTTCAACCACATCGGCCAGCGGGCGAGCAGCGCGGCGCCCCTTTCGCCCGCGCACCAGCAGAAGGCCGTGAAGAAGATACGCGGCGCCATGACGGCCACTCTCGGGGACGAGCTTGGGTTTGGCTTCGTCTTTGGCAGCTTCGCGGGCGGGACGGCGTCGCGGGGGAGCGACATCAACGTCATGGTTGTTCTTAGGGGGCTTGGCGACCCTGAGACGCTAATGGCGCAGGCCGACGCATTGGGACGGGCACTAGAGACACAGCATCGGGCACAACATGAGCATCTGGGTCTCACCTTTCGCCCGGGCCGATCGTTGATCTTCGTCACCCTTGAGCAACTGGTGGTTGGGCTGGCTGGCTTAGAGGGCGGTGGCGCAGTGGTTATTGACGAGTGTGGTAGCACCGCCGAGAGTGCGCTCGATGGTGCTGAGACAAGCGGTGGGATCGTGCCACCATCGGGATCAGCCCGCCTGAGGATCCCGAAGATCTGGCTTGCCGCTCTTGCCGGCAGGCAGCGTGGGGTTGCGGGAGATAAATCCCTTTGTGTCGCTTTTGGGAAGCGAGCGATGGCGCTGCTGGAAGAAGGCAGTGGAGGGAGCCCAAAGCAAGTCTGCCGAGTTATGGAAGGCGGGACGAATGGCATTAAACACACCCGCCAGCCTAGCCATTCTCATCCTGGTAACGACAGCATCGGAAAGCTGTTGGGCGGCAACAGCGACTGGAAAACGTCCGCTGCTAACCACACACATCCAGTCCATGACATGGCCTCAACCATCAGCTCGTCAGCCAGAACCCAAGAGTCCGAACGGAATGGGCGCGAAGGCGGCCATGGAGGGTGCAGAGGCCGCGAGCGGGCATCCTTGTTCCTCAAGTATCGGTCGTCTAAATCCTTCATCACCTTTGTCGTCACTGTTGCAATTTTCACCGTGAGTATCCCCTGAGCACGGTGCCCCAAATGCTTTGCTCAGACTCACTTGCCAGACTTACCGCGATTCTGTGTCTGCACCCAGTTTCGTCCTCCTTCACCCTCATTCCTGAAAAAGACCAAAAAAAACATACTGATAGGGATAAAAACGTAAATCCACACAAGGACGTCTTCCTGTACTCCTTGGTGAGGACTTCCTTTCCCCAAAACGCAACCCAACAGGGTGGGCCATTAGTAGAGCCCGTGACTGACCCGACATCGCCGAAGATAATCCCGATTCTGCCACAAAGCCTACAAGACAGGGCTGGAATCGCGCCTGGTGATGGTGAGTACAGGTCCTGGTGACGGCCTCCCACTAGACTAAGCCTAATGACATCCGCGGAGAAGGGCAAGCTGACAGAAAGAACAACTCACAGAACAAAGATGGATCTCCATAATGCTGGCCGTGTATGCCGCCGCAAACCTGATCATGTCGCGTGAGTCCCGGGCCATACCGTTCTTTGGCTCACCACACTCCGAGCAACCCCACGCTTAACGAACGATCCACTAACAACATCAACCGGCCTGGGTCCACACACCGTGGACACCCTTCCTTTTGGCCACCCCACACCAAAAATACAGCCATAGCAGGCTACCTCGCAGACCACAGCTCAACCCGCCGCGCCCCGCTGCTCGCCGGTCTCGTGGCCCTGACGGGATCCACCCTCATGTACATGTTCGGCCGCTCCATCTGGGTGCTGATCGCCGCCCGGGCCCTGCAGGGCGCCTCGGCCGGCGTCGTCTGGGTCGTGGGGCTGGCCCTGCTGGCCGACACGCACGGTGCGGGCCGCGCGGGGGCCGCCATGGGCTGGCAGACTGCGGGCACGCTGCTGGGCTCCGTGCTGGGGCCCGCCGTCGCGGGCGTGCTGTACGAGCTGGCGGGTCACGGCGCCGTCTTCAGCGTCGCGCTCGGCCTGCTCGGCGTCGACGTCGTCCTGCGGTCCGTCATGGTCGAGCGCAAGGTCGCCGCCCGGTATCGAGATGGGGCCGGCGGTGACGCCGACGATGGTGAGATGGAGCCGCTGCTCCCTGGGAATGCTGCCTCGGGCGGTGGTGCAGGGCCGCAGGGGGCACTGGGGTCTTACGGAGACCATGGCTCTGGGTCGCAGGGACGGCTCGGCGGAGGAGGTCAAGGTTCTGTCAGGAAGCAGCTAGCCACCACGATGAAGCTGCTCACTAACCGTCGACTGCTCATCGCCCTGTGGGCAATCTGGTGCGCCGCCTTCATCCTGACATCCATGGAAAGCGTAAGTGGCACCTTCCCCCTTCTCTTCATTGAAAACTCAAAAGAGAAGCGAAGCCTTACTCACAATCCCCGCGCCATACCCCGCAGGTCCTCCCCCTCCACGTGATGCGCCGCTTCGGCTGGGGCCCCCTCGAGACGGGCCTTCTGTTCATGACGCTGGCCGTCTCGGCCGTGACGGACCCGCTCGTCGGCAGCCTGACGGACCGCCACGGCAGCTCCCGGCCCTTCTCCATCCTCGGCACCGTCTGCTCCGCGCTCGTCTTCCTCATGCTGTGCCTCGCAGTCACCGAGGGCGCCGGCTGGGCCGACAAGGCCATGCTGTGCGGACTCCTCGTGCTGCTTGGCCTCGCCGCCGGGCTCCTGCAGGTCTCCTCGACCGTTGAGATATCGCTGCTCGCGGCCCCGGCCGCTCCTGAGGGTCGCGATGGCGAGCCACAGACGTTGGTCCGCGACGACGACGACGACGACGTCATGGGTCGCGCGTACGGGATGCTCAATATCGCATATGGGCTCGGAGCCCTTGCCGGACCGGCCGTCGGGGGTGCGGTCCTTGTCGCTGCTGGCTGGCGGGCATACTGCCTCGTGATGGCAGGGATGAGCGCCGGAACGGCTGTTGTGGTATATCTGTTCGGTGGAGAGTGAGGTAGCTACGGGCCGTGGTCAATGGAGCCAGGCCCTATGAAAGACTGAGGTTGGCCGTCTGGGGAGATAGATAAGTGGAATAGCAGAAAATCTTAGAACAACCTAGGGAGTTGAATGGAGGAAGCAATATGGACGAAAGAAAAGACGGTATAACAAAGGAAAAGAGCAGGTGGAGATGCCAAACAAGGGGCAGGAGAAGGTCGAGGAGCAAACGTAATGGTAAGGAGAAGCCAGGAAAGAGAAGAGAAATAGGAAAAGGCAGCTGGAGGAAGCTAGGAAGGTAAATTAGGGAATGTATGGAAGCAGATGAACACAAATGCGTAATTGGATGTTCGATTTATTACACTCGTATTAGACGCATCTCACGATTTCACAGACTGCGATCCGCCCAGTCCAGGGTGTTGGCAAATCAGTGCTCCAGTGCTCGCCAGCCAGGTTGTGGGACGGGCCCCTTCAGGATGTCGTCTACTAGTAAGACGGCTGTCAGCTAAGCTAATCGGGGCAAACTGATGATAGATAGCATCATTTCCGGGACGACACAGACTCTCGATCCGCCCGCCGAAGAGAGCGCGTTGCTGGCCATCGTCGGGTTGGCTTGCGCAGATGTCGGGCTCGTACGCCATTTGTAGCGGCAGCCAACCCGTCGGCCGACGGCGGCTCACCGCTCCAACACCTCGTCGCAGCGGCAGCAGCCGCCGAATGATGGCGGTTCGTCCCTGCTTTAGCAAATCCTTGGCGAGCGTCCACTGGGAGAGCCATGTCAAGGCTTCCCCCACTGCCGGAAGGGAACCGCCATTGTCGGGGAGGGATGACTTGATGTGGTCGTGGTCAATCATAGCCGTCTCAATCGCGTTGAGCTATTAAGTAGCTTTGCCCAAGGTACTTTTACTCGAGGCAGGGAGACTCGACAATTAAATAGAGAAGTCTACGTAGCCATAATTTTCATTCAAGCCAACCGTGCTAGCATGAAATTTTTGAACCCGCAGGCGCTTCAATCTTTGCACCTATGCGGTGAAGATTGTGGTGGCATCCATCTAACCGGTGTGACGTTTAGGCCTACAGTGGTGCTGGTGCGAGCGATACAGAACGCACGCTAGGGGGTGCGAGGGCAGCAGACGTTTCACACCGCGCAAAACGAGAAGGCCTGGACCGCCAGGGACCCCCTACATCACTTTGTCCTGTTCGTGACCATTTCCTGTGATCATGTACGTGGTTGTCTGGAACACCAGAACAAAAATAAGGATTAAATACAAGTAGACATTTCAAGAGAGTTTGCCAGGCAGGTATCAATCTGCCGAAGCTGGGTAGGTAGGTATTTTTCATTCATCCAAAATTCGCCAAGCAGGGATCCCAATGCCAAAAAATCCGCCAATTAGGGAGGCCAAATGCCGAACCCCGGCAGTCCAGCCCAAAACCCGCCCATCCCATCCCAGCCGCGCAGTCATATCCCCATACTGTTCCGTCGCACTGATCGTTCATCGTGGTGCCGCATGCTCAGCTCGGCTTCTGGAGCACAAGCACGCTCCCGGAGCTGCTCCACTCCCTGCCGGGCTGCGCCGCTCTGACGGGGAGCCCTTGGATCTGGTCCTCCGTCTGGGACTGCCGAGGCCGTGGCGACAGCGGCGTGAAGGCGATCATGCTCTCCTCGCTCGCGGCCTTGGTCACGCGGTCCTCGCTGCCCGTGTTGTAGCCCGCCATGCCCGCTGGGTAGGCCGCCAGCTTGTAGTTGTACCGCTCATGCTGCTGCTGCCTCCTGGACCCCGCCTTCGCCCCCGCAGGCTGGGCGGGAGCCTCCTCGGCGTCGAGCGGCGGGAGGGGCGCCGTGCTGGGGAAGGGCGCGTCCGCCACCGAGGAGAGCGTCGTGCCGTTGGGACTGCTCTGGTCCTTGGAGCCGAGCCTGTGCCGCCGCCAGCTGCTGCCCTTGGATCCGTCGCTCGGCCCGCCGGACCCCGTGGCCGCGGTGCGGGAGCGGTGGCGCTGCGAGCGCGAGAAGATGGGCTTGAGGGCGGAGACGGACGCGCACCAGATGGCGATCGTGACCTCGATGATGGACCAGAGGTTCACGGGGATCGAGTCCCGGAAAGGGTCCTCCGCCTGGGTGAACACCCGGATGGAGTGCAGGCGGACGATAGAGGCGATGGCGGCGAAGGACCCGACGCCGAAGATGCAGAAGAGCGCAATCTTCTCCTTCTTGCGGCGGTTGATGGAGCGCAGGGTCGGGATCGGGAGGAGGATGATCCAGATGTCGGTGACGATGTTGAAGCTCGAGGTTGCTGGTCAGGGTTTGTGAGCAAATGGCGGAATAGCTACAAGAGGTGCTGGAGGGGATGGTCCAAGGAGGACGCGGGAAGGCATACTGTAGAAGAATGCGGTGGTATCGATGCACGTCCCTACGACGGCGCCCATCAGATCCCACATCTTGTCTAGTGGTCGGCACTGCGCAAGGCAAACAATGACGCAGATGACAAAGAAGACTGCGTGAAGGGCGATGGTCCCGATGCAGAGTTTGCGGAAAGTACTCGAGACGGCTGGTTGAAGGTTAGCTGGATTTCTGGACGAATGTTCGTCAAACCCCAGGGCCCAACTGAAGGGGGCAGGAAATGCAGCCTACCAAATCGAAGATACGTGAAGCAGATTGACGTCTTAATGCAAAAGATTATCACGTAGTAGGTGACTTCTATGGCGAGCGTTGCCTGTGTTGCTCGCTTGTTATTCTTCCCGTGCCACCAGTCATCCAACTCGGAACAGCTTGCTCACCTTTAATATTCCAACCATGTGGTCCAATTTCAACGCAGCCATTGGATAACCAGCATAGTTAGACTTCAGGACGAAGATCTCGGCCATGTACGCGATGGTGAAAACCTGTGTGGTTCCTGTTAGCCAGGTCTCTGTCGTCTGATAAGCCATACACCTCGCCCTGGGCATCCAGGGACCTTACCATTGCGCCAATGATCAAGTAGTCGTCCGGCCCAGGAGTGCGGATGAGAATGAAGCGACTAATGACTCGGAGGATGACAAACACAGCTGCAGAAGGTGGCAGGAAGGTTCGTCAGAGCTCGTCAATGATCATACGATGATGGCTAGACGGTTTCCCCCTTACCTGCAATTACGACCATGATGACTGTTGTGATGATCAGCGTGTTCTGCCGCTGTCGACTCTCCCAGTCCGCCGCATAGTCTACCGGGGGCGCCGTCGAGTCCATTGTGACGGCTGACTCTAATAAGTCAACTGTTGAGTTGGACACAGGAAGCTATGTCGTTCACTGATTATCGAGAGGGACGTGAGCGGACCGAAAGGATCTGTTCTTCTCTTTGCCTTACAAGCGGGCCAAGCAGAGACTCGGGGTGACATTGCGGACCCAAAGAAGACTGGAGGGGACGGGGGATTTTATTATCTTGACCAAGACCAACGTTAGGGACAGGATGGAAGGGGAACGTGTGAAAATAGAGAGGCGCACGATCCAGACCCAGGGATCTAACGCCACGGTCCTGAGAGCTGATGAGCAAAATTGAGGAACCAAGAAAGCACCCCAGCTAATAAATTGTGGACAAGGGAAGATGCAAAGACGGGAAGCCGGACACGACCCTGTCCCGGTAAGTTGCGCCGTTAACCAACTATGTACTATGCGTCTGGTCAGACTACCCGCTGGCCAATAACATCCCGATCAAGACATACAGGGTAAGAGGGGGGGCCTTGAGGAGGGAAACGGGACAGGAGACAGGAGAAAAGGAAACGGACGCGCGCACGGGCGGCTACGTGCTGGCAAGCATCGTGTCTATCGTCAAGACTAAACAAAATTTTCCGCCGGTGGCTGTCGACTACATCTCGCTAGTATCACCTAGTCACAACTAGCGTGTGTAGCGTGTGTAGCGCGTGTAGTATGTCACCGGGAAAGAGCCAGGCTGGGAGTCTGGGTAGGTCCGAATGAAACGCTCGACAGCCAGGGAACGGCTAAACAGTCCTTTGTGAGCAGTCGATCTACAACAAAGTATCGGTGGAACTAAGACGCAATGTGTGGCGATGACGAGAGTGTCTCTGTGTCCATCTTGGATAATGGCAGTTCCCACAGCTCCTTCCTTCGACCCAAGCAGGGACGACCAAGAAACAGATCTGATTGTCAGAAGAACAGGTGGTCCGTGGCCCTGTGCCCACCTCGTCCAGACTGACAAAGGGCCCCATGGGGTCATGTTCGTGCCCCTCCTTGTCCTTTCCTTGGCCTTGCAGGGAACGAAGACATCGCATGCGGCCTTGCACTTCAGTCACCCTGAGCTTTCAGGGTTGATCCATGACATCAGACGGTGTCCGTCTGCATGTGAACTGCACGCATTGACCATTGACTTGTGCAGTTTTGGCCTAATCCGTACATAATTGAGGGGAAGACGATGGGGAAGCGCCCTACTAATAGAGACCGCCGGTAGTGGTCAGGGACAGGGCAACAAGAAGCGAGGTGCCGGGGCCAGTAGAATATAGCCTGAGTACACCTAGTATGGGCGCATGCAGGGTGGTGTGGAGGCGGGAAGTGGTGGTTGGTGACTGCATATGGGGGAGGAGGGTAGAGGCGAGGGTTTGGTAGTGCGACGAAGGGGCGAGGGAAGGTTCCAATTGACGCCTGCCTGCTCCCTGAGCTCAAGGGGTAGTGCGAGCATAAGCTGAGACTGTTAGACAAGGAGGAGATACAAGAGGAATTGATTGTATGGGATGAGATCGAAAGATTGCAACAAGGTGAACAGACCGATTGAACCAACGCCAGAAGAATGGAGAAGCTCTCCAAGATCCTCAAGATCCTGAAGATCCCAAAGATCCTGAAGAACCAGCGGGGTGTGCGCGGCCGCACGGACATCCAAGTCAGGATCAAGCTGACCAGAGCACCAGTTGACCTGCCTCCAACTATCCAGGCTTGCAACTTTGCAGGCGTCATTGGCCGTTACGCCAACAACCACTTGTCGGACGATGGTATGAACAAATGAAGCATGCATGCCGGGCGTCGGCGAGCCGTGTGCTCAGACCCGTCATGTGGGCTTTCGACTCACACTCGCCCGCTCGGCAGCTTAGGGCATGCAGCGTGAGGTCGCCGACACGCTTGAACGGCTGACGGCTGGGGCCAGTGGCGCTGGGTGGTCGCTCCAGTATCCGTAGCCCAGTGTCCGTCCCACTCCGTCCTGGAAAGCCTGGGGAGACCCCGAGAAGCAATCGCAAGCTGGGAAAGATGTCCGATAAAATTATGTTGATGTGGGACGGGATGCCCACACCGGCCGCTCGGCGGTCGCTGCTTCAAGCAAGCTGGCGAGAGGGAGAGAATGGTGTTGGCAGTTGCGAGCCAACGAAATCGGCAGCTAATGCTACATTGTCACGCTGTCCCGTGCGAGCTGCAGCTGCAGGTAATGACTGCACTGGAGTGTCCGCAACAGATTGGGTAATAAGGGGGTAACATCGAATCCGTTCATTGTTTTTCCCAGCCTACCAAGCAACACTGTTAGAGTTCTCGCATCTTTCTCTGATCGATTGCAATCAACAGTCACGAGATGTGGTGTCCGCTGTGATCGATGGGCAGAGAGCAAAAAAAGAGCTCCAAAAGCTTAGCGCAGTGACAGTCCGTTTGGTAGTGTCAGAATCTAAGCCTGCCTTGCTTTCTGCCCTCTCTCCACCGCAGTAGTGCCGATTTAGGTCTGTCACAAATGATGACAGTGGAACTAGCGAGCCTTGGCGCCCTTCCCCGGAGTTCATGGGGCTTCCCACCATCCGTGCATCTTGCAACACCTTGAAAGTCGTTGTTTGTTGCGAATGTACCTACGTAAAACGGACGAAAGATTGAAGGAGCTTCCTGTATGCAGTACAGGATGCCTCTGATGTGCAGACCACTGCGTAGCTGGGATGCCATCTTCATTCTGACAGGGGATTCTTCAGCGGTATGTCCCTCAAGGGAGAAGCGCCGCGAATTCAATGCTAGATTGGGAATTTACGCATTACCTTACAGGACTACGGACCACTTGAGTCCCTAGCAGGGCCCCACTAGTGGCTTTAGTAGCAGGGGGGCAGGAGCTAGCCGCGTATTTCATGGGAAATTTCAGCCCCGTTTCACCCTGGCCTTAAGGTCGTCAACAATGGCTCGAGCTGGGCCCAAGTATCATTTCACGGACCAGGAAATTCTGATCGAAATGGACCCCTGACCCAAAAACACGGCGGGCGCCACTACGTATTTGTTTCCCGACCGACTTGTAATCCGTAACTTGCGCAGCTGAACAGTCCTTCAGCCTCTAGGCTCCAGGCTCCAGATTCCAGAGTCCTTGGTCCTCGGCCCTTCCCTAAATGGCGGAGCGCACAGACTCTGTGAGCTGCTCTACTGTGTGCTAACGAGTTAGTAGTACGCATCAGACTATGGTCCGATAACTCTTTCCTCAACGACCAATCCTAGAAGTCCAGGCACATCTTGGCAGAGTCCTGCAGTAAGCCAAAGGACGTTTGACGGAGGCTAAGAAAGATGTCTACGCCACTTCAGGAATCCAAGTCGTTGGATTTGCGCCTTTCAACCCCTTATTGATGAGTAGAGGAAATGAAGGCTTGGGTCGCAAAACCCGATCTTCACGCAGGGTCCGGCCTCGCACCCGCCCTAGGGACTGGGGAGTTTAAATGGGAGGCAGGAACGCAGGGGAGAGGGAGGCTTAAACGGCGATAAGCAGGCGCGAAGGAAAGGTGGTAGGTAATTACTCCGTAGTGTATCAAAAAATTGTTCGGCGGCTCACGTCTAACAGATGCTTCAACTGTTGGTGATGGAGGCTCAAATCTAGCTTCCTGAGGTTCATCCGCTATTGTCTTCACAACATCTGCTAAAAAAAAATTGTTTGCCTTTGGTTCGGTTCGGAGGACAGCCTAGGTTTCTTTCGCTCTCACTTGCAAACTCGGTAGGTTATTGACGAAATCACCAGATTCCCTGCTAACTCCCCGTGATCTCAACGAGTTCTATGAGCCCTTCAGCGCCTCCCCTGCCTCGAGCCCCTTGCTCGCCATCTAACCTACAATTCATTATTCCCCAGCCATCCCCTCGCCTTGACTAATAACCTTGAAACTGCTACTTAATTACCTCTTGTTAATGCAATAGGCCCAGTCAAAAGGATGAGGCGACGGAACACAGAGCTGCTTGTTGGGAGCAATGGTCCTGATCAGATCCCGGTGTACTTCCCATCTCCTTGTTCGAGAAGAGCTTTGTGGCCGTTGAATCGACTGCAAACCGAGTTTCATCGTGGCTCACGACGAGAAGTAATTTCAAGACCGAGACCAAATAATAGCTCGGGCGCGAATAAGAGCCACGTAACAAGGCTAGTTTACAGGAGGCAATATATTGAGCAAGGGTCCAGGGCTAAGCGTAGAACTGTTAGGTATTACTCTATACGCAGTATGGCCGTATACGAGAAATGTTTAATACTGAATAGATGTGTGAGCGGGTGTTGTTGGGACGCCGAGCAGGAAGACACGCATGGCTAAATTTGGGGAATAATTATGTGTGGGAGTGGAGGGGGATAATTATGGCGGATCTTGGAAGGCAACAAACTAAGTTACAACACAGAGAAGAACTCCTGTGACGTCAGTTTCGTCCATCAATTGACCTTGCAGTTTGGCCAGAAGAGAATTGTCTACCCTGCCAGAATATCTGCACGAAGAAGGACATACGGCGCAGGATGGGTCATCACGGGTATCTTACGCCCTCACTGCTGGTTCCCTCCTCTCAATTTCAACCCATATATCCTCATAGAAGGCAATACCCCCTTTGAAGCGGTACTTCCCGACCGCCCAGGATTCTACAGCTTCACCTCGGACGTCTTGAAGAACGGCAGCAGCGCCTTGCACAGCTCCACCCAGGCCACGCGCTGGCCTAGGCACGCCCTGCTCCCGTAACCGAACGCCATGCTGAGCCGGGCGTACTCGCGCGCCCGCGCCTCGCCCTCCAGCCACCTCCCGGGCCTGAAGGCGTCCGCGTCCGGCCCGTAGACGGCCCGGTCGCGCTGCGTCATGCGCGGGTTCGCCGTGACCTCGACGCCCTCGGGCGCGTGGAGCCCTCCCCCGAGCCTCATTACCCTAAATACATAATCAGCAAGTCAGCAGTTGACGCTCACCTTCCCCAAACTATCCGCTCAATCGGCATTCATGCCCAGCCGTAATTGCTAATTACCCTGTGTGAGCCAGAGGGTCCTCAACAAGACCTTGCAGACTTGGGATGTCGCCTTGTCAGCGCTGACATCTTAATACCGCGAGCCAGGCAGTTTGGTGGAGCGGGGCCCTCTGCTCAGTTATGATGCTGGTTGTGACTTGTGAGAGGCACAGGCCGCACCGCGACGGAAGAAGCAACCATAATTCCCCCTTCGGGTTTCCTACCCGCTCAGGAAGCGAATTAGATGCAAAACCCTCAGTCGCCAAGGGGCCGCTCTTAGGCCTTCTTTGTATGGTCTTGATATCGAGGCGTCCAAGTAATGTATCCCAGGGGCAAGTGGAATATAGCGGCAAATAACTACCTTGATGTCATCAACTCACCATGTTCTATAAAGCGAGACTTCTGGAGTTTAAGAGATTAACTCCGCGAAGCGCTTACTGGTGGCTTCATTTTCTCCTGGGGAGGAGGCTTGAGTCTTCCGTATCTATATGGAGCTATGGGGATATCCGAAGACGAGACTATGGCATATATGGCCTTGGCTTGCCTGGTTTCTTGGGTTGGGGTCCAGATGCCGTGCGGCTATTATGCCCGGATCTTTTTGGCGGGACACGGGAGCCAGTAACCAGTAACCAGTTGATACGACATTCGCGTGCTCGAATCCGAGTCGGCCATCCGAGCAGGATTATGGCTAAATGGAGTATCGCGGAAGCCCGTCTCTGTTGCAATCTACAAGACGGGTATCCTCTTCTCAAAGGAGATAAAGAGGGGATCTTGAACTAGCCTCTTCAGATTTCTCGTAGATCTCCAACTGGACTTCACTTCTTTCTACATTCCCAGAGTCTAGAGGGGAAGTTATACGATCCACTCGCATATTTCCCGGTCGCTCCTGCTATAAAGATGGCGGCATCACCCACAAGATCACCGAATCGATAGTCTAATTAATTACGGGATCACGAGGTAAAATCTCACCAAGGAGAAACATACCTTCCTTGCCCAACTGTCATAAAAAGCCACCATGCGGTCTGCTCTAGCCCTATTCGCGGGTCTCGCCTCGCAAGCCTCAGCCGCATGTAACCGGCAACTGCTCCGCGATGCCACGGCGGCATATGTCCAAGCCCAGACAGCCGGAAAGCCGAGTCTCCCGCTGCTAGCCAGCAACGCCAGCTACGCAGAGAACGACACGCCGATGGACATCACCAAGGGGATCCTAGCCCAGCCCCTGACCATCGACTTCAGCCGGAGTATCTACGACGCGGTCGAGTGCTCCGCCTTCACCGAGCTGACAGCGGCGACGAGCGCCCACCCCTACATCATCCACACGCGCATGACGCTGGCCGCGGACGAGGGCAAGATCACGGCCATCGAGTCCGTCGTCACGGACGAGGGCGACTGGGCGTTCAACGCGACGGGCCACCTGTACTGGACCAGCCGCGAGAGTTGGGACGCCATCCCGGAGGGCAGGCGCGACAGCCGGGCCGTCATCCGCGCCGCTGTGGACGCCTACCTCGACAACTGGGGCGCGCCGGACCTCCCCGTGCCCCACGGCACGCCCTGCGCCCGGCTCGAGGGGGGCGGCCACTACACTGGCGAGGGCAACCTGACGAGCAACACGTGCGACATGGGCGCCTTCCCGGAGCTGCTGACCGTCGGGAGGCGCCGGTACGTGATCGACGAGGAGATTGGGGCGGTGGATGTGTTCAACGACTTCCCTTGGCTGGAGGCGAGCTTGCCCGCCAAAGGATCTGTGCCGAGTAGCAACTTTGTCAGGGTCGAGGGAGGGAAGATCCGGTATATCCACGAGGTTACTGTTTGTAAGACCCCTTCTTGTGGGAGATGATGAGTTTCTGTAATCCTGTCCTCGTCAGGCAGGACTTAAGGACTCAATGAAGAGGCGAAGGATTGGATAGGACAAGACAACGGAAATAATGAAAAACAGTTTGGCATCGCCTAACATTTGTGTCTCTTATCATCTTATGGTTACGCCTAGTTGATTTCCCTGGATCATAAGACTTGATAATTACCACCGCCCATTCTTGTAACAAGAGATGCCACTAATTGAATCCGCCATTCTGAGCCGGTGACAAAGGGGCATAAAACGGCTTTCTGTTTAATTAAGGCCTGCATAATAATTACCGCACATTGAACTCTGAGTTACTAACGGTCAACCCGATTATAATAATTATATAAACCCTCCTTAGAGAAGGAGTGCATGAGTGTAATAGCAATTTGACAATAATTACTATTCGTCGATCGATCGACAGGTCATGAGTTCTGATTGTTCCACTCTACCCACCGTGCTGCAACATCAGGAAACCCTTCTTCCCCAAGCTGCGCCTGGACGCGCCTCCGCCAACCAACCCTGGATTCCTGATCATCTCCCGGGAGGTCCATGCCGCCCGAAAGGCGGAATTTGGTCCGTATCCATTCCCTTGGTATAAATCCGGCCGTTTCCCAGTCGATGATACCCATCGATCCATCAGCGAGATTGACGATGATATTTCCAGGCCCCAAGTCGCAGTGGTAGAAAAGAAAATTGGAGCAGTCCATACCCAAATCTCTGCAGCTAGTCAGGAGACTACTGGGACTGTAGTCGTGGGGTCTGCCACGAGGCGCCAGGTAGGTCTCGGACAGACAGGCACCGTCGACGCCACGGATGCTCTCCGCCTGCCACTCGGCTAGCTCCTTGCAAACATCAACGACGCGGGAGACGCAGTATTTCCTTGTCGCTTCGTCCAGACTGGGCCACGCTTTGGCAAGGGTATCACCAGGCAGCCGGCTCTGAATGATATAATACCTGCCGTCGAGCTCTACCTAGTAGTAGACGTCGGCTATGGCAAAGCTCAGCGGTCGTTGACGGAGATGATCCATCGTGACGTGCTCTCGCGTCGTGCCTGGCTCGAGGAAGCGCACCTTGCAGATGGCACCGTCGACAGCCCATGCCGCTGAGGCCTCTCCGACGTCGTAGATCAAGCGGATGTGGCTCGTGGCGGGAAGTGATTGAGAAGGCGGCGGCGGGCTCGGCGCGTCGGACACGGTGTAGAAGGAGCCTCGGCCGTCGCTCCACGTGGCCAGCGCGGAGGGGACAGATCCTCGTGTGAGAAGGATTCGCTCGTCGAGGAGCCAGGAGTTGGCGTCGATTTCGCGCATCGATTCATTGAGGGGTCGGGCCTTGCCCTGCCTGACTAGGTCCCTCGCCTCTTCGATGGTTAGAACCGTTGCACCGTTGTCTTTGGGCATTTTTGGGAGTTGCGGTCTTTGGCTTGGCCGGCGAGTGGACTTAGCTTGGAGTGAGTTTATGAGGAGTCGGTTTGGGTCAGGGGAAGAGCGGCGCCAAAAGGCCCCAGTCCAGGCGCCAAAACTCAATTAATCACGTGTCTCGAGTATCTAGGGCAAGATACTCAAATTTTGACACAGGCCCTGTTAAAAGCGACCTGCCATCATAATCCTAGGTCGTGATATTTAGGGCCAACAAGCCAGGTCAATATCCGTAGCCAAGGTGCATGGGGCCGGAGAGACCAATTAGTGTTCGGAGCCACTCCGCCACTGGCCAACAGCTAGGCTATGAAATCCATGGCCCGAGTGAAACGGCCCTTCGCTGGTTCTTCGTTTCGTCCTTGCAAGGAGGCCCAAACTGCAAGTGGCAAGCTCGAAAGATGATTAGTGTACTACAATGACGGAAATACCCGACTAATTAAATATGATAATTACGCAATACAATGCTTGCAGGCCCTGCTTTTGTTTCACCTCCTCGACATGAAAATCTCACCCAGATGCGGCCATCAACGCCAGATTCTGCCCAAACGCGTCACAGAACTCCTGCAGCTCCGCCGCCGGGATCTCGGTCGGCAGCTTGCAGACACCGCCCCTGACGACCAGGCTGCTCCTCGCCTTCCAGGCGAGCGGGTTGGAGAGCTTGGCCGTCATGTAGTCAACGCACAGCGACGACGCCGTGGCAGCGCTCCCACCGAAGCGGCGGTCGAAGAACCGCCCGATCCTGGTGGCGAATCCGCCCCCCTTCACCACCTGCTCGAAGCCGACGGCCATGGAGGATAAGGACCCGTCGCGCAGGGCCATGGCTATGTTGTAGCCGTCAGCGTCCTGCCGCAGGTCCTCCATGGGGAAGCTAGTCCCCGTGCTCTGGCCCAGGTTAGTCTTCACGAACTGAGCGGCGGAGGAGGCGCTGGTGCCGCCGCTCCGCTGCCAGTCGCCGAAGATGGCGTAGAGGTCGCCCAGCCAGCCCGTGATATCCCCCGCCGTGTCGTCGCCGTTCACGTACACCCCAGCCATGGTGGCGAACAGGTGGGCGAAGTCAATGTTCATCGCCGGGGAGGCCGGGTCTTGGAACCCGGTGTAGCGCTGCAGACCCTCGGTTTCGGCGAACATCATCCAGAGTGGGGATATGGTTCCGACGAGGACGACCCACTCCTTAGTGTTGTACTCGGTGTATCGCAAGAAGCCCATGCCAAGGAGGTTGGTGATGGAAGAAGTAAGAGACGCGGGATATGCCTCCGCCGTGTCGTGGACCTGATGGATGTACTTGACCGCGGCGTCGACATCCAGATGCTGGGCCTCATCTAGCGGGGAGAGAAGCTTGTAAAATTTCCTAGGGACGGCTTAGGGCATGCGCATCGGCGATGTTTGAGAAGTAATCGTTGCCATCGGCGGCGGCGGCGATCTTGTCCTGGATGTCCTTGTCGATGGCAGCGATGATCTTCTTGGAGCATCCGTCCGTGGAGGACACCGCGTTCCTCACAGCGCCCTGGTAAGAAGGGTCGTCCTGTATCTCCATTATGCGAACGAAGTCCATGCCCTTCAGATCGCAAATACCATGCTTGGAGTAGCAGTCAGGTAGGCTCCCGAAACCAAAGTATTCCACGCCGTCGCAGTTTGTATCACAGGAGAGTTGAAGCACCAGGGCCTGCTGGGGACATTACTCGGATTCCCGAAGCCACTTTAGCCCTCCAGGATTGAATTGGTCCGCTGCGTTCTGGAACTTGTTGCAGGTCTGCTCGCCGTATCTGAGTGCGTGCCCTGCGCTCCCGCACCCCACGGTTTCCCCCATGCAGGACCGGTAGAAGGCGCAGCTGTTCAGAGGCGGGGTCTTGCAGGTGGTCTGGCACTTGGCCAGGCCGGGGCACTGGTCGCATGTCGCACACTTGTCGCAGACGCTAACCCTCCTGATGATGACCTGGGACTGGAAGGCTGAGTCGGCGGCGTTGGACACCGCCACGCGGGACTCGACGGCGTCGGTAGCGCCCGTCAAATTCAACTGGGTCGTGAACCACTCCGTCGACCCAGAACCGTCGAATGAACCAAGGCCGAGCTCGTTCATGCTTCGGACCACCGAGGTCGAGGCGCCGTCGTTGGTGCGGATCGTGACGCTGAAGTAGTCGTTGTACTGCGTCCCGAAATAGCCGCCGGGGACCTCGTCGGTCTGGAAGAGGTGCCATCGGCCACGGGGAAGGACTTGTACGCCGTCTGCAGGTTCGGGAGGTGGTTGGTGTAGACCACAAGGCCCGTGTCCCTCTTTGTGAGGAGTCGGCCGTGCCCCTCCCGCTTGGAGATTACCTGGGTCGTTCCTCCCACCCAGCCTGTGGTTCCGTTGGCCACGTCGAACCCGTTCGCTCCGGCTGCCGGGAGATTGAATGGGTTCAAAACCAGAGTAAGCGATGCCTTGGACCCTCCCGCGACGCTGTTGATGGCGACTTGGCCGTCAGGAGTCACCACCCTCAGACCTATCGTTGTTCCCGGGATGCCGTGACCGGTTGCAACTCCCGATGCGTCGGTCTTTGCGGTCTCGCCAATGCCGACGTAAGTTGTGGCGTTGGCTTGGACGCTAACGCCGACCACCGGGTTCCCGTTCGAGTCGAGCACGGCCACGGCCAGGCTTGCAGTCCCGAAAAGCAGTTGGAACGACTGGAAGATGGGCCAGCCTGTCTTGTCGAAGGCGGCGACCGTGACCATCGAGTATCCAACCGCGAGGCCCGGCATGTCGATGGAAGTAGTCGTGTTTGTTGTTCCGACGACCGGCTTCCAGTTGACGGATACTGAGTAAGTGCCAGTGTCTAGTTCGCCGCACTCGAGGGCTAGTTTGAACGGAGTGTTGGCTTGGTTGAACGAAGTTGATGAGACGTCGGACAGCGTAAACTTGGGCTCGCATGCAGACAACACTTTCGGGGTACTGGTAGACTGCGGTGAGGTTGTGGGTGAAGCCGCCATTGTCGTCGAACTGCTGTTGTGGTATGAACTGGACGATGGTGATGTGGTAGGCTTCGAGCTGGACGATGTATGCTCGAAGGCTTCCCCGTTTGGGGATTCCCGGTTGGCTCACCAGAGCAAAATATGACGCTGGGCTAGAAATAATCCAAATTGCTCGCTTTAGCGTCAACTGGCAAGGAAAAGAAGGAACTCGGATGCAACTCACCGACGGCGTCTTCTTGATCGTGCGAATTGGCACGGTGACCATCACAAGCGTTTCATGCGGACCGCAGACATGGCATTTGGTGACGGTGGTCGTAAAACCGGGGGGTGGCCCACTAGCCTCCAGGTTGCCGTCTGGGACTGGCTTTGTGATGGTGAAAGGAACATTGGTCCACCCAGTTGGACATAACTGAGGAATGGTGGTGGCCAATGTCATGGCGGTCGGATGCTGCAAATTGTCGCGGGATTCGCAGATAGTTACGCAGTTGGCTCCAGTGACGTACTCGAATACTACCTTGATCGCCCCATCGCGGTCGTCCAACCTGCCTAGGTCGTTATCGCCGGCCCAGGAACAGGACAGAAAGGAAAGGAAAATCGACAATGCGAGAATTGGATGTGCCATCCTGTGCGGAGGCGGGATGTTGTCGACTTGTTATTGGTAGGCGAGCCAGAAAATCCTCAGCAATGGCTTCACACGAGTGACAAAGCAGGAAATGGCTGTTCTGGCGATGCTTTCGAAAGATGAGAGAGCCTAGATATGGCCAACGAAACACGCAAACAGCGAGTCCCCGCACTTTTAAAGATTTTCTGCATCCCTGGACTAGTACAGCCAACGTTGAGACACGGAATATTGGCTCTAAAGTGTACGGCCGTGATCGATCGAAAAATATTACGTCGGCCTCCGCGGCTGATGCTGAACATCGGAAACATGGGGTCCATGTCTGGGGTTGCTTGGGTTTGATTTGTCTAAGTGGCAGAGATGTGGAAATTAAACATACGGCGTTGGGAATATTTAGTCCATTTTAAGGGGTGAGGCTGAAAACTTCCTGCCAAGCTCTCATGTTGTAGACGACATAATGAGGTGCCGAAATTACAGTTAGAACATTCGCCAAGCTTGAAGTATTTTTTTAATAGTAGCATCAGTCTGCCCTGTTTCTCATCGTACTCTGTTCTTGTAAGATTGTCTCAATGTCCTATTCCGTGTGGCCTCCTCGCTGTTAAACCTAGCTCTTAAGGTAGTCCTCCTCGAAGAATACACATGTTTTAGAGCATACCTTTGCCCATACCGATTAAAATTTAGTTCAAATTGTTGGAACGGGGAACTTATAATTTGTCCACTTGTTAAGTAGGTAGGGAATGTGTATCGATACAGCAGGCTCCGTAGGCTTCTCCTCACAAAGGGGTTCTAGACAGCACAAGGCTGCGGGCTGTTGGGCAACCGACTTATTGTACCGGAGATGGCAATATCTCCCAACGTGTTAAGGTTTGACTATGCCTTGAAAGAGGGTGTTGCTCGGGGATACAGCCCTGTTGCTGATATGGTATATATCGAGAAAGTACTATGGCAAATGGAATGCTACAGCAAATCGAGATGTGTTCATCTAGGGTTTTACATACAAGCCTGTTCGGTTTTCATTCACCAACAACTATGTTTGAAATGGGTCTTCTAGCTCTGGATCTTAAGCTACATGTTTTTTTTCCTTCACATTGGCCATAGAACGAGTCCTCCGTTGTTGATGACACAAGGCCGGACTGCTGAGCCAGGTCCCCTAACTTTACATTGGAGAGGTATTATATTGCTATACTGTGTGACTTGATTGGTATGCTAGAATAGACGACGTTGCATGTTTCCTTCCCGCAATGACTCAGTCGGTATAGCACTGGAGGCTGGACTAACGCTGGATTGCCTAGGAGCAGGCCATAAATATTTTGCATCAGCGACAAGGTCAACAACCGACTCACCAGCGTGTTGTCCCTGGCGGCTCGCTCGAATTTCAGTGGCCTGCTCTGTGCTTTGCACGGCCGGCTGACCGCCCAAGCCATCGAGGCATATTGAGTCACTGATGCGCGACTCCCTGACCAAATGCACATCACTTGGCAAATCCGCAGGCATGTCACAACTGTTTTGCCTAACAGGTACGTGCTAGGGGAGATACAACCACGAGAAAGTTGGTGTAATGACTGTCTACAGCTCCCACATATGGTGGGCAGCTCCTAGGGCTTATATACACGAGGAGAGGGCAGTGGCCAAACAGTCGGGGCCTGAGGGCCGCTCAAAAGGGGGGAGGAGGATGGCACGTGAGCAGTCATGTGACCTCTCACAACACTTGATGATTTTGCGGGCACATGTCCTTCGTGGTCGGTCCAGTACCACGTTCTTCTCATGCCGCTAAACCAAACATTGTAAAATGGATTTCCTTCGCTCAAAGGTTACGGTCTTCGATGGTGCCCAACACCTCCCATTCTTCCAGGGAGATGATCGACACAGACCCACGCTTATTGGCAGTGTCCGCACGTACGTATACGGAAATAACTAGGTATGTAGGTGGTTTACTGCGGCAGCTGGTTCGGGGTTCGGATTTCCTAGTTAATGGCTGCTGAGTCTTTCATCAATACCTACCTACTTCATGTTCATTCCATCAGAGTCCACTCAACAACCGAGTGACTTAAACCGATTTTACACTATTGATTCCAGTTGTGGCCTGGATTCTGAGGCAAAGACTGTCTTGGGTGCCACACCCCTCGCCTCCTCGTTCTCCTTTGGGCTAAGGTCACCCCACAGTCCTTCAGCTCTACCACTAGCCTGTGGTGCCAGCCCACGATTCCTTTGTGGGGTTTCAGCTCTGAGGCGATGCGTTGCAATCAAGTGTAAAAAAAATTGAAATAAAAGCAGGGGAATTCGGACTCTGAGGTCCAGCTGAAATATGATGATTGGACACCAAGCCACTCGCTAACCCCTGTTCTTACGTAGCGCCCTAACCCTTGACATGCTAGTCTGCGCTCTGGATCAAGATAATTGATGGCGTGACACGAGACTCCTACCCGGCTCCCTGGAAAAGATCTACGGTGTTACGTGTATAAAGCCCATCATCTGGCGAGCAAACCCTTTTCCCCTCAATTGGCCGGGTGTGCTAGTCAAAAATTTCCCTCCAAAATTCGTTGCCAGCGCCATGGCGGACGCCAACCAATCTTCCAAGATGGACCCAGCAGATTCCCTGGATAGCGCGACTAATCGCCTCGCCTTGGCGGCTTTGAGCATCGCCATCGCCGCGTTCCTTGCCGCCACGCTCCAGGTCGTCCTCGAGTACACCTCCTCCAGCAACGTCAGGCACAAGGTCTCCCCCTCAGCCATCCACATCGCCGCGAGGCGGGTGAAGAAGTCGTGGTCGTGGCAGGGATGGAAGAGGAAGTTCTACTACCCGCAGATCAACTTCAGCGCCGGTGATATACTTTTCGCCAAGGCCATGGACAACGAGCTCTCGGGTCTCAAGGAGTTCGACTTCAGCTTCATCCCCCGTAACGAGTCGAACACATGGGACATTCGAGGCATCAAGTCAACCGACCCGATTACGTCAAAGCATGTCTGGTGAGTCAGAGTGTCCGAGTGGCGGCCTTAATACTGAGAAGATAAATCGAACCCAGGCGACCAGTAATACGGATTCGGCACAGTGTAACTGACTGTAAGGCAAAACCCTTGGCAGCGATGGAGTTGACTTGTTGGTTCGATCAGTACCTGGGACCCGTGATGACTACCCTGTCAGGACCTCGGATCTTCCATGGGGAGCGTGGTTTCGCTGGCAGAAATGGAAACTCCAGAAGCCGATCCAAGAGATTCGACGGCCCAGGGCCACTTGGGCGCAGATCCTCCGGGCTCTTGGGCTGAGAGACGTGAAAGGCATCACCGTCAGGCACGTAGTAAGTGACACCACCATGCCCATGCGCTTGAATCTGCAACGTTTCGGGCAATATCTTTGCCACTTATCTGACGGGTGTTGTATCGACAGGACGGAGACACAATACCAACCAATATTGACGTGCCCATCCAGCGTGTGAAGCTGTTTGACATCGGCATGCTCGCCATCATGATGGGGTTTACTAGCGTCCATATCGATGCAGCCTCCCGTGAGTTCCGGGCGACAGGCCCTTTCGGCACCATCACGACCGAGGAGGTGCAGAACTTCGGTAAGGTCCTGAGATTTGAGGGCGATATGTTCGCAATCTATGCCACCACGGGGAGAACCTCGCCAACCTGGAACCTGGTATCCGCCGCGCATATCAACGGCAAACAAACTTTCCGCACGGTAAGAAGACTGTCCACATCAAACTCCTAAACCCCATTAAGCCTTCATGGGCAGTTTAGCACGGAGGCTTTTAGTTCTAACTATACCCCTTGGAATGGGGGAAATAGCTCCAATCCAGTGGAACCGTCGTGCCTCTGAAAATCCTTACAGATGCCATCAGTGAAAGGTGGAGCCAAGTCGACTTCACCGCCAAGTCCCGGGCGTACATCGAAGACCAGACGGAGGAGACTATCCTGGCCGGCCACTTGCCCAGGGAGGCGGCCTTGATGGAGAATCTTGTCGTCGAAGCTCTCAAGGATGAAATGTCAATGTTTCTGGGAACACCATCGCGTACGGTAAGTATCATTTATTACTCTTCCTTCTTTCTTTATGGGTGTTGGCGAATTTGTATTCTGCTGAGGTTGACCTTTCTTTTCCTTGCAGAACTCGTTTTCGGCCGAGATAAAGATCTGGAAGCTCGAGACAAAATACGGAAACATTCAGGACAAACTCCGGGAAATGGTTAACATGAGACTCGAGCAATACGAGGTACGTCTTTTACACCGTTGCCTCGGCGGCAGCCCAAATCCAGCGCTTGTCCCGGAGACCGACTATGCCTGACTGCTTGATCCTTCGCTGATTCCCTTCCACAGCCAGCACTGAAGATAGCCTGTGCCAGGTGGCAGAGGAAGGTCGAGGCTCGGGTGCCCACAATCCTCGCCATGTCTTGCTTCGTCGCCCTGCCCATCATTGCCAATGGCTTCCCTTCGAGGGTGCTCCTGAGCCCTTATGGGGAGCTCTTCCAGATCCTCGCTAAGGACTTGGCAAAGAGTGCTGGAGACACATTCCGCATCTCTTCCAAGCTGCAGCAGGCCGTGGCCGACGGGTCTATTCGATTCCTTCTGGAGGACTCCAGGTTTACGATGGCTCAGTCCTTGGGATCCTCCGGTTCAGGCCACCTCTCGTGGGGGTATTGCCCTCTACGGGAACTCTTCAACGTCCTGCCGGAACACATCAGACTCGAGATAGACCCTCAAGATGGCAAGAGGGAGTCATCGTCTTCCCACTCCAAGGACGGCAAGCTAGAGCCCAAGCTTAAGGCGGACGAGCCGTGGAACATCAACGGCCTCGTCATGCCGCAGGCGCTGAGGCTGCTCGAGTCCTTCAACCCGACCGTCTGGGCGAAGCTCTATAACGAGGGCCGCTTCTTTGTCGGCACGACAAAGTCCTACCGGACCGAGAACCTCCTCTGGATGCAGATCCTCATCCTCGATATCTCCATCCGAATCCTCATCAGGGGCGCCCCGGACAAGCTGGAGGTGGTGCACTCCCCGGAGCCGATCGCGCCCGAGCGCGACGACGACAACTGGCTGACGACGCTGACGCGCATCAAGGACGACCTCCGCTACGTGTGGGACGAGCCTGAGGTGCGCATCGTTAAGAGCGTGACTCACAGCTGGAGGCCTGAGGAGGACAACGCGGCGGCCGCGGCGGGGGGCTCCTCCTCCGCCGCTGGAACGGGGGCGGCTCCTTCGGTGCGGACGCCGACGCCGGGGTTCTCTTCGAAGAAGAATCCCATAGACGAGCCGGAGCTCCTCCCCTGGGACGTCCTCGCGAGCCTCGAGGAACACTCCGGGCTCCCTAATGTGACGGCGAACGACAAGCTCCGTCTGCGCAAGCTGGCTGACCTGCTGAAGCTGAGGGCGCTCTTCTATGTTGCGTTTCTGCAGCTGATCCCGGACTCGACTGATGTTTTCCATGCAGAGTTTTTGGATGTGGAGATGCCGATCATCTGACTGTTCCTTCCTCATGAAACTTTGGTTACCTGGTTTGTTATGTACGGTTTTTGTGTTACGGCAGAGCCGAGGCAGCCGTGGGACTGTAATAATCGCAAACGGGAGTTGGACTTCGTTTGACGGATGTAATTTTGGATTTCACATGTTCTCAGAATTTGGCTTGGAAGGTGCCTCCAAGCAGAACAGTTTGGTCAGCGCAGTCGAATTATATATTCACCATGATATAATTAACGAAGCCGTTAGCAAATGTACTTCAACGGCACCACAAGTCACAACCTTTGCTTGCTAGCAAGCCCGAATATTGCTGGAATCCATGCGGTTGTAGCCACGTTGATGACTGTTGAGGTCGAGATTAAACGTGGACCGTAGAAGTTGACTGGAGTTTTCTTGGGGGGTTTTCACGGATAGACCCGCTAGACGGGTCGCCTCGGCACCCCCGCAATTGCCTACCTTTCACATACCCCGAGTCACAACGTTTCGCGGGCCGGAGCCTGAAAATCTCAATTCCGCTTTCATCTCCAACATCGGTGATATCTTCACAACCTCTCCCACATTACGGTGTGATCATCTTTTACGCATTCATTTTGCCTTCGTCGACTCAGTAAGGTTGCATAATGCCTCCGAGACCAGGCCAGAAGTCGGTCCTGATCACAGGGTAAGTCGGGGAGGGCTGACTGGGTTCAGTGCTTATCGCCTCCAAGCCGTCAATTAGTGCTGGCACTGACACCACTGAATCACCACTTCAGCTGCACGCCAGGGGTGAGCGTCCTTATCCGGTCTTTCTATCGAGCAGTGGAAGCTGGGCAATGAATGCCACTCTCAACTAGATGCGCTGCGATCCCTCTCACGGGTCCAGATAGAACAGAAAGATCTGACCATAGTCTACGTAACCTTACACAGGGAATCGGGGCGCAGCTCGCTATAGAGTATCACGCACGGGGCCTCTTCGTGATCGCCACGGCCCGAAGGCCGGAGGTCCTGGACAGCCTCAAGGCGGCGGGGATGACGACGCTGACGCTGGACGTGACGGACGCGGAGAGCCGGACGCGGTGCAAGGAGGCGGTCGCCGAGCTGACGGGCAATAGGGGGCTGGACATCCTGGTGAACAACGCCGGGCGCAGCCACGTGATCCCGGCGACGGACATCGACCTGGACGACGTGCGCCAGACCTTCGAGACCAACGTCTTCTCCGTCATGGCCATGGTGCAGGCGTTCGCCCCCCTGCTCATCGCCGCCAGGGGCCTGATCGTCAACGTCGCCTCCCTCTCGTCCGTGACCCCCTACACCTTCGGCTCCGTCTATTGCGCCACCAAGGGCGCCGTCGCGTCCTACTCGCGCACCCTGCGGCACGAGCTCCGCCCCTTCGGCGTGCGCGTCATGGTCGTCATGGCCGGCACGGTCCGGTCCAACTCGGCCCTGCAGTCGTTCCGCTCCCTCCCCCCGGGGAGCCTGTACGAGCGGGTGAGGGACATCTTCGAGTGGAGGCTCGTCTTCTCGCAGAACAACGCCACCGAGGACACGGCCACTTTCGCGAGGAAGCTGGTGCGCAACACGCTCAGGCCCGAGTACCCCGTCTGGCTTAGGGCCTGCTTCGGCAGGACGGACTGGTTCTGGGCCGGCGGGATGGCGGGGACCACGTGGTTCGGGATCACGTTTCTTGGGGAGTGGATTGTGGATGTGGTGTGCTGGAAGAAGTTTAAGCTCGCGAAGCTGGAGGCGATGGTGAAGAAGGAGGCTGCGGAGCAGAAGAAGCTGAAGTGAGGGGTTCTGGAGTGTGTGTGGGGCAATATTGGCCGGGGCTGTGGTGTAGTAGTAAATAGTGTGTTAATGCTTTAGCAACAGGCAAGACCGAAGACGCATGGGAGATGAGAACTGTACGAATGCGGAGAGGGATGGCAGTTTGGATGGGCTGCTTGGCAATTTATTTTACCACGTTTTGATCGTCCATGGCCTCCGCACGTATCAATATAGGCTTGTGCCGCATGCGAGACAGCTTGTTGGGGCTCGCTTGTGGGAACTTGGCGGCATCCTTTCCCTGGAAGAGGAAGAGGTCGAGATTCCTATCAGAGGCACTCGCCTATGGAGACGCTCGTAGAGGTAGAAGCATGTACATAGAATGGCCATTTCTCATGAACAATTACGCTGTAGGAGCGGATGGTACTGCATATCTGTCTGTGTGATTGGGAATTGGATTTGGCGACTCCCAAAATAACCCACGTGGCTTGGAGGCGCTGTACTCCGTAGTAGCCTACCTGCGGCGCCCGAATCTCCCACGAGGTTGGAAGCGAGTAGATGCCCGGCTGTAAAAGAACCTCGAGTCCTGCTGCGGGATGGAGGGAAGCAGTTTGATCTGAGTTCTTGCTCAGCTCTCACTCAGCGCTCGGGTGGATCTGAGAAGTCGAAACTAACGTCTCAGACGGGACGAATTAGGAAGCCCGAATAATCAATATTTGCAGTGGAGAGAGTACCCAAAATAACCTGGTGTGCAGCATGACTGAAGGTGCTCGCTGGGGTAGCATCCTTGTGCTGGGACCTGCATTGTGGTTGGCACGGAAGGGAACATTGAACCTTCTAGGGTCACGCTCGACCTCTCGGCAGTTGTCGCCCGGGCAGTGGGAACCCAAGATACTGCATATCACAACAGAGCCTGAGCTGGAAAACAGATTGCCAATACGCAGATCTGGACCGAGTTCCCGGAGCTGGTGAATCCCAGCGAGACGTAACGGAACTATCTATCCTTGGTGTACGTTCTGCATACCTACGTAGTAGCAGCTATTGGATGAGGGCCCCTGGCAGATGTTTTGGGGATATTGGCCGTTGGGTGTCTCTGGGTGGTGGACAGGAAAATCAAGTCGAATTTGTCGCCGACACTTCCTTTTACGAATGCCTGAGAAAGGCTCAAAGCCCCATTACGAATGGCCTGTTGTAATATTAGACATGCATTTAGGTGCTCCGCGGAGCCATCGTGGAAAAATATATCTCGGGACTTTGTTTTCTTTTCTTTTTCTTTTTCTTTTTCTTTGTTCTGGTCTCTTTCTTTCCTCATTCCATTGATTTTTTCGGGTGACAATTGCTTCACATCTTTGAGCTTCCACCCGCCTCACAGGCTCACCCATCCTGCCCACGCTAGGTAGTCAAATCTATCCTAGTGTAGCCAGGAAAGGCATACCACGCGGTATAGTACAGGCGCGGCCCGGATGACGTGACCACGCTATCCTTCATGGAAGCGAGGACGGGAATCTACAAGGAGCGACTCAGGGCCCGGCACCAGAAGCCCGGAGAAGCATTCTATCGATGGGGGAGTGGCATTTCGATATATTGGCTCACATCCATCAGACTGCAGGCGTCTGCATTAGCTCTTACTTTTAACTTTCACTCCCAACTCCTGTTGTCCGATTTCCCCGGTTTCCCCGGCTTCCTCGCCTAATCCCCGTCAATCGCTCGATGCCCAGAGCTGGTATGGGACATTAATCGTAATGATGATTCCGGAGCTCGAGAGGATCGCGAACATCCCCTAGTCGTTTGTGGTTCGAATTTGGTTGTCCAGTTCTTCCCCGTGCTAGCCCGCCTGGGGTTGCATCGCGCAATGAGGGGTAATTCTGCTATTTCCAGCGAGCATACTAGCGCACTGCGTAAATCCCCTGAGAGACTGATTCATGCATTTGGTCCAACTTCACCGGAGATGATCGCGGGGAACCTACCTAGCTCCCAGGGCCAACCCTCGCACTCCCACATTGTGTTTACGTACAATAAAGACGCCCTCTGTATAGACGAGGCAATGCCGGTCTTATGGGGGAGCAACTTGGCAAAATCTTAGGTCTTGCGGCGATATTGCCCAGCTGAGCAAGAGCTTCAAGAACTTCATCCGCAGACCTTGGTTCACTAGATTACCTCATGCTTTAGCATTACCAAATCCGACCACCTCCAGCATGTTGGGTTGCACTCCGTGCCTGCTGTGCCATGGAGCCACTTTCGATGGATTTCTCACCGCGTGGGTATGGGCAACTCGGTGGAAGTCCTGCGTGACATGGGAGGCTACCACAGTCGGCATGCCCACGGAGGGGCTGTTGGTCCTAGCCTACCTGGGGCGACGTCTCGTCCTTCAGGAGCGCCGCCTAACGGGACAGCAGGCAGCTGAGTACAAATGATGCGCTATCTCCCGTGGTTTGACTTCATCTTCCCTGCTCCAATCATTGCTCCCGTCACTGCTGCCATTCCCTTCCACCTTGTTAGATCGCTCGCTTCCATCTCGCTTCCAGAGAAAGGGCACCATGCGCGGCTTCGTCCTAACTCTCCCCTTCCTTGTGGGGGTTGTGATCGCCAGGCCACAGGCGGCTGAGAGCGCGGCTGCCGGGGCTGCACCGGCCCTCAACTTCGCCGACACCGCCGAGCTTGTGTCGACGAGCTACGGCGGAAGTAGGTATGCTTGCAAGTGCTACATCGGGCAACCCTGCTGGCCGTCCTCGACTGAGTGGAAGGCTCTTAATACCTCGGTCGGGGGGAAGCTGCAAGTGCACATCCCCCCTGGAGCCCCATGCCACAGCACCTTTAATGGACCTCTCGGGACGGTGCCGACCTTCAACGCTGCTGGATGCGCCGATGCTACCGCCAATTTCGGGGATGAGCAGTGGACGTGAGTGAAGATTCACCCACCGAAGAGAAGACACAAGTATCTGAGATGTGTATTGACGGGGCGACGCCACCGTTGCAGGGTCGATAAACCAGCTGCCGGGCTGTGGACGTACTTCACCAATGACACCTGTCGGCCGACGGCGAACCCTGCTGATTCTTGCACCCTGGGGTACTATGGGATCTACGTGATCCTCGCCACCAAGAAAGAGCACGTCAAGGCCGGGATCGACTTTGCGAGGAAGAAGAACCTCCGTCTGGTGATTCGGAATACTGGCCATGACTTCATCGGCCGGAGTGTCGGCTGGGGCTCCCTGGTAATCAACACTCACAGCTTTCAGTCCGTAGACTGGATTAAGAAGTACGCCGGTCCGGGTACCTACAAGGGCAGTGCTGTGAAGCTGGGCGCGGGCATCCAGGCTTTCGACATCCTGGCCAAGGCCCATGCTCAAAGCCCGCCCCAAGTCGTGGTCACCGGAGAATGCCCTGTAAGTTCCGAGCCTTGTGCTTCTTCGGCGTACGCAACAAGGGGCAGCCATTGACTTGTGGCCTTCTAGACTGTCGGTATCACGGGAGGGTTCGTTCAGGGCGGCGGCCACGGGCCTTGGACAACACTGAAGGGCTTCTGTGAGTAGACCGTAGAGACTGTCGCTACACGTCCAATGAGTGTTGTCATGAGATTAAAGGCTAATAAAATAACTCAAAGCCGCCGACAACGTTTTGGCTTTCGAGGCACTCACCACTAGCGGAGAATACGTCACCGCAAATGAGGCCACCAACCCCGACCTCTTCTGGGCGCTGAAAGGTGGCGGTCCGTCCACTTTCGCCGTGATCTTGTCAGTGACGATGAAGACGTACACGGACCTCAAGAGTGTCGGCGCCATTCTTTACATCAATGAGACGCACACCACCGACAGAGATGTCTGGTGGAACGGTATCAAGACGTTCCACAAGTAAGTCGGCTGGAGGCGGTCCCCCTCCCCTTTCCGCCCAAGAGAATATATGCCATCAATATGCTAACCTTGAGGACGAGCAGATATTCGAACCACTTCGTTGACAACGGGTTGTATGTTTATTTCGAGATCTTCCAGCCCCAGAGTTTCCGGGTCAGGCCGTTCGTTGCCATCGACAAGACCCAGGCGCAGCTGCAGGCCATCCTCAAGCCGATGCTCGACGAGCTCCAGGCCAAGAACATCCCGCACGAGTTCAGCATCAAGGAGTTCTCGACCTTTTATGACCTGTACATCGACATGTTCGAGCCGGAGGTAAGTGACGCTGAAATTGCGTCTCGACATAGCGAGCGCCTGGTATTATGCTGCCGAGAAGCAGTAGCTGACTGGTACCTTGAATACACACAGGCCCCCGGATCGGCCCTGACTGGGGGATGGATGTTCAATCATGAAGACGTCCAGACCAACAATGACGGCATTATCGAGGCCTTCAAGACGGTGTTCAACCCGCGACCAGACCTTATCGGCTTGATGGTCGGGCACCTCTTTAACCCTGGTTACGGCGTCCCCGTTGCAAACTCCGCCACTCACCCAGGCTGGAGGAATGCGTAAGTGGCTGATCCGTTTTCTTGTCGGCCCTTCTGCCTCGAGAATGCAATGACTGAATCATGTTTTTGCCACAGTACGGACTTCGTAATCAGCATCTTGCCCGTGCCCATCGGTGCCTCGCTCGCGGAGAAGGCAGACCTGCAGAACGTCCTCACAAACGTACAGGATGCCGCCTTCAGAGCCAACTCCAAGTCGGGCACTACCTACGTCAACGAGGTGCGTCTAACAAAGATCTATTTCACCACGCCAGTCACCATGAAATTGTGCTGACCAACCGAAATTCTGTGATGATAGGCCGACCCGTACCAGCCGAATTGGCAGGTTAGTCACCCAAGGAAAAGCCTCGTCTCCCTTTCCGTGGCAGCAGTCGAGCTGACATTACTGGCTTGCACAGAGCCATTTCTGGGGTTCCGCGTACCCCAAGCTAAAGGAGATCCGGAAAAAATGGGACCCCAAAGGTGTGCTGTATGCGATAGCGACGCCGGGAACCGAGGATTGGGAGGTCATCGAATATGGGACGAAGCTTTGCAAGAAGGTCTGAGGCGCGTAGATAGATTGTGTTGACGTTTGAAAATTTGAAAATTTCACGGAACACTATCAACCGACATCACTAGATCCGCTCGACGTGTCGTATCGAGATAATCGTAGTCAACTCGAATAGCGAGACATGATTGCAGTCTGAAAGCAGCTCGACGGCGGGAAAGATCGTAGGTAAGTTCGTTTGGGAGCCGTCAAACGATATGTCACCTTGGGGATACTAATAGGGCTGGTCCTGTTAGCAGTTGGGCATACCTAGCAGGAAGCGGTAGAAGCAGGGGAAACAGTAGACGAGCTTCAGTGGATTTAGTTTTTCATAGGGAGTGAACCCGTCAATCCAGTCTTGAAACATATTTGGAACATCATGCTCGAGGTTGGGGCTTGACTCGGAGAGTGATAGGGCTGTGAAGCTGTTCGCATACCTTGTTCAAGCGAACCAGAAGGGCCAGGCTGGCCGAGCCACCTAGGGTCAAGTTCGATAGACAGAGAAAGTATGTTGGAAGTTGCAGCTACCCATATTTTCTACCACTCGATTGAAGACGAGAAATTCTTGCTGGTGCACGCTTGATGGGTCATTGTGATGGTGGAGCTCGTGGAGAAGCTACGGGTTACATAATCGTCTAACGGCGGGGCTCCTGCAGGGGCGAAGCTAAGCCTTGTTTTGTGGAGACGGGAGCTCGGGCCATGAACCAGCCTTCGAGCGTCATCTTCAGGCAGCTCCCGCCTCCCAGATTCAGACGCTTTCCTCCCCAGACGAGACAAGACAATCATTAAGGCATGATTACAGAAATGGCGCTGGCACAGCAGACAAAGTTTCTACTGACCCTCGGGTCGCTGGTGGTCTCCTCGCTGGCTTTTCCCTGGACGCAGAAGCCGCTGAGGGATGAGGATGATGACGACACTCCACTGCCGGTACGAACCACCCGACCCGCCATCCCATTCCTCCCTCTCCTTGCGGGACCACGACAACTCAGGGGGGAGATTCTTCTAAAGGAGCCCAAACAGCATAACTAACTTCTCAAAATGTTCTCTAGGTTGTCATTTGGCACGGTGCGTTCCCTACCTCTTGACTGTTCTCGAAGCATTTACCACAGCCTCGCAACGTTATCATCAGGTCGCCGCGAGCGGATGCTTCGGATCCATCCCCAAACAATAATGCTAACGACGAGTGGTTTCCTTCAGGTCTTGGGGATGACTTTTCCGGCCAGGGCCTCCAAGAAGTTGCCCGCCTCGTCGAGGCTGCGAACCCGGGCACCTGGGTAAGTTGTCACCCTTCTTCTACTCCTTGACCGAGACACACTCGCTCGTGGGACTTGGATCTGACGGCAGCTGGAATACCGACAGGTGCATATCATAAAATTGGATGATAGCGCCTCTCAGGATCGCAGCGCCACCTTCTTTGGTAATGTGACGGAGCAAATCCAGACGGTCTGTGACCAAATCGCCGCTCATCCGATTCTCTCGACTGCTCCCAAGGTACGTTTTCACATTACGGAACGATCTGTGCCATCCCCAGCTCTTTTAGAAGTCTAGAGCCTCCCTATGGGATCAACCCCCTGACTCCAATTTGTCGCCAGATCGACGCCCTCGGCTTCAGCCAAGGCGGGCAGTTCCTCAGAGGCTACGTCGAGCGGTGCAACTCGCCGCCCGTCCGCAACCTCGTCACCTTCGGCTCGCAGCACAACGGCATCGTCGACTTCCGGGCGTGCAGCCCGACGGATCTGCTCTGCAAGGGCGCCATGGCGCTGCTCAAGACCAACACCTTCAGCCAGTTCGTGCAGTCCCGCCTCGTGCCCGCCCAGTACTTCCGCGACCCGGCCAACAACTACGAGTCCTACCTCGAGAGCTCCAACTTCCTCGCCGACATCAACAACGAGAGGGTGCTCAAGAACCAGACTTACAAAGACAACATCGCCTCGCTGACGAACCTAGTCATGTACGTCTTCGACGAGGACACGACGGTCATCCCCAAGGAGACGGCCTGGTTCGAGGAGGTCAACGGCACCGAGGTCATCCCCCTCCGGGCGAGGAAGCTCTACACCGAGGACTGGATCGGCCTGCGGGAGCTGGACCGCAAGGGCGGGCTAAAGTTCCGGACCGCGCCCGGGGAGCACATGCGGTTGGGCGAGGAGGTGCTGAACAAGACCTTCGCCGAGTTCTTCGGCCCAGCCAACAAAAAGTTCTCGAAGGACCTGCCTCTGGACCTTGAACGGGACAATGAGCTGTAGGGATGTGGGATGCTGGGTATGATAGTAGGGCGGATGTTTGTATCCCACGCATCCTTGTAAAACAGTATGGACCAGGCAGGTCATGCTCTGGGATAGGGTCGATTGGAGTTCGTAGGATCATTGGCTTTCTAGTTGTGCAGTGTAACTGATAGGCTGGATTTCTAATTCATGACTGTACAACGCATCAAGGCGCAAATGCCCTGTGTCGTGCTGCATAGCATTGTTTTCTGGGGCAAATCGGCGAGGAGAGATATAACCAGTACGAGCTAGCGCGGTCGGACTCCACGCGAGAGGACAAGTCCGACTCCTGGATACTTCCAACCCCTGTTTGTATGCAGGAGACTGCTCAGGCACCTTTCACAACCCTTCTCACCTCGGGAGCAAAGAGGTTCCGATGGTCGGTTCGTCAGATATAAAAGAGAGGTCGGATCTAAGTTTGGTCGGTGTGCAGTCTCAAAGAAGAGACGCCGTGCCTCTCCCCAGTTCTGTACGAGCGTTTACGCAGACAACATAAGTTTAACCAAGCAAAGGAACTGCTATTCAAAATGGCCAGCCGGGACAAATCAACGATCTTCCAAGACATCTACAAAAACATCAGCAACACCATCGGCGGTGAAGAATGGGAACAGAAGATGATCAAGGGGTCTGCGCGGATCGCTGGTATTGCGGCCCTGCCTCTGCTCCGCGAGGTGGGGCTCGATGAGACACGGGAGGAGCCCTTCACGGTCCTAGACCACGCTTGCGGTGCGGGTCTGGCGAACAGCCTCATTGAGGCGCTGGTGCCCCGCGAGGTTCTGCAGAAGAGCACTATCTTGAACGCGGACGTTTCGGGTGAGATGGTCGGGATTGTGAAGGGGAGGATCGAGAGGGAGGGGTGGATCAGCACGAGTGTTCAAGAGATGAACATGCAGGTGAGTAGTGACCCCTGATCGAGAGACCCGCAGAGGTAGCTGACATACGCATCAGAAAACCGACCTCCCGAACTCGACCTATACCCATGTCATCGTGAACTGTGGATTGAACTACGTACCGGAGCCAGATGTCATCGTCGAGGGTAAGTATACAATGCATAGGGTTGCTGACCTCTGATCAAGGAAGAAACCCCACTTATCTCCCCTGACCCAGACATCATCCGCATCCTCAAGCCGGGCGGCACGTTCGCCTTCTCGACCCCGCACAACTCGACCATCGCCTTCGTGCGCGACCTGAAGAGCGCATTCGCCCTCGTTCCCTTTCGACGCGCCCTTCCCCGACCCCTTCCCCATGAGCTTCCACGACAAGGGGGACTGGGCAGACGAGAACTGGGTGGAAGGTCACCTCATCAAGCACGGGCTGGAGGACATCAAGCTGTCGCTGGCATCCGGGCTGGTGAGGATGGAGGACCCGGACGACTTCTTGTCGGTGACGGGCGTCATCATCGACTTCGTCCGGAACGGGTTCTGGACGGAGGAGAACCGGAACACGCATCCCAAGGAGGAGGTCCTGCGGCTGACTAGGAAGCATCTGTCGGAAAAGTTTGGAGGTAGGCCGTGGTATCCAGAGTCATGACGGACGGGCTCCGGGAGGGTATACCCATCTCGCCCAGATTGATGTCGGTCCCGCACGTAACCATCTGTTATGCATTACGTGCCCAAGTTTTTAAGCTTCAAATCAATGGAACCTTTGTTACTTGTACCGCCTTGGAGAAGGTATTCCGGATGATATCACTGGGGCTGGACCCCTGATGCAGGGATGCAGGTCCCGGTCAATAAAGACACGTGATGATAAGGTAATCAAACTAGCAAGTGTCGATGCTACATGCCACAGCTGAACTGCGTATGTGACTATCAAAGAAAGAACAGCTTGTGCGAAAGAGCTGCAAACAGCCGTGCAGAAGGTCAATCCCCTTCCACAACACGACGCGAAGGGGCGGATGATGCCGCCAGCGATATAATCGCTTGCTATCCTGGCTGTGCCCCCGCGGTGCCCGCCCTCGCCGCACAAAAAAACTTAAAATGGCTTCGATGGTCAGATGGCTACTTGGCCTCTCCTTCGTCCTTGCCGCGAGAGCGTCTGTCGCGGAGACGCTCCCGTCTTACCACTTCGGCGCGCCGATCGCGGTTGAGTGTCTGAATAGGAGTTCGTAAGTTTTGCGCGCTATGCCTGAATGTTTGCCCCATCCCGATCGAGTGTGGAAAAGCGTGGGGGAACAACATCAACCCAAGACGTTTATTCGCAACGAGGATTGTGTTCCCTTCCTTCACACGAGGCAAAGAGCAACGTCGCATCCGAGGGTCGCGCACGACAGTCCCCTCCAACTTTGTCGAACCGCGAAAAGCGCACAGAGCCCATCTTGTAGCCCAGCTCTCTGACTTTCCCCTTTTGCGCTCCTCAAAAACAGAGAAACAGGCGAGCACATCGAGCTGGCGAACCACGAGCTCCAATGGATCCCCTTTCCGACCTGCAGCGAGACGGGCAACCCGCTCGAGTTCCACTACGGTGTTGAGACAGAGCTCAACTGCACCATCCCCATGATAACGGACCCGTTCTTCCACCTCCTCGAGTTCTACATCCACTCCGACGCCCCGCTTGCCTGCCGCCTCCCCTCGCGCCCGCAAGCGCACGTCGTGGCCGTCGGCTCCGGCGCGGGCGAGCCCTACGCGACCGAGTACATCCCCCTCGTCTTCGCCCTGGCGGGAACGCTGCAGCTCAGCCACCTGCATATCAGCACGCACCTCAACGTGCTCCTGCACAGCACGCCCAAGCACCACATCCACCCGCACGACAGCGGCGTGCTCGACTCGGGCGCGGCATACAGCACCAGCCCGCTCAGCCACATGGCCGGCTCGCACACGAGGCGGCTCGTCATCGGCGACCCCCTGCCGCTCAGCTTCTCCGTCCGCTGGTTCCCGACCCCGTCCCTGCCCAAGACTGAAGGGCGCGTCGAGTGGCAGGGGATGGGGGGCCACATCTACGCCAGCACCGTCTTCTACGGCCTCGCCAGCTTCCTCGCCGGCGTGACATGCGCGTGCATGTACTTCTACGGCCACGTGCTGCCCGCCAGGCTGAGGGGCAGGGGCCTGGGCGGCGCGACTCCGTTGGGGTATGGGCTCAACGGCGTGGGGAACGGGTGGGGGATGGCGCCGCAGAAGAGGGCTCTTGATTGAGGGCGGCTTAGCTTTTGTTACACTTTAATCCTTTCATTTTTTGTTTGGTTCCCGACTTTGAGATTGCTCTGTCGTCTGGATTTCTTGGGTTATTTTGGCGCCGCAGCGTTACTGTACATGCTGGTCAACATGATGAGGCATTAAAATGTACAATTATCTGGCTTTTTTTGACTGGCTCATGAGACCTCAATCGCTCTGTGTCGCTCTCTGGAGTTCTGCTGGATACGGCGCAGTGGCACAATGATATCTTTCTTTTCCACCATACCCCCTTCTTGCCCTCCCCGATCCTAACAGCCCCTGTCCGCCTCAGTTGTGTCAAGATCATCGACCCAGCCAGAGTATCATCGGTTCTTCTTTCCAGTGTCAAGCGCACCGCCGCCCAGACGGCTATGCAGCCGCAGGTACATGTCCACGAACATGGCCATCGCTGAATTAAAATTAGAAATGGGTCCCCTGGTACCAGTTTTATCACACCTCGATCAGAAGCGAGGGACAAGGACTCGCGGAGGGCGCCGACGAGGGAGAGCACTCACGGACGGCAAACCAAGGCCCATAAAGCTGGAACACGAACACAGCCTTCTCAGCGGCCGGGTAGACCTTCTCGTCCCAGTACCCGACGTTGTGGATGCAGACGAGCGTCGACAGGGCCGTCTCGAGCGCGTACACGAGGAAAAGCAGCTCGTCCCTCCCCGAGGTGGCAGCGGCGCCCCTCCCGCCCAGCCGGTACACGCCGTACAGCGCAACGGGGAGCTGCAGCCCCATTTCGAGGTAGGCGAACAGGCCCGTCCAGGCAAAGGCGTGGGACGCGCCCGCGGTGTCCCACTGCACGATCGGGTCGTTGTAGGTCGCCACGTACCAAGTGTGCAGGCGCCACAGGGGGTGCAGGGGGCTGCCTGGTTCCAGGTAGAGAGATTGGGGGTAGAATTGGACCGCGTCCACCACTGTATCGGTGGGATGTGTTGTTAGTGAGCCGGGTGCTTGTGGCTGCTGAAAGTGAGGGTTCTGGGGAGCCTAAATGGAATTCTACGTACGGAGAATGACGGCAAGCTGGAGGCTGAACCAGACTAGCCAAAGGGAATTGAGCCAGGGCTTTTGTGTGTACGCCATTTTCATCATTCTTATGAGGACCGATTTCTACTGCGTATGTCAGTTAAGGAAGACATTCCAGTTTTTGTGATTCGTACCTACGAATACACAGTATCATGTTCACGATAGGGTCCGTGCGCGATTACGTGAGCGGCGATGCGACCTCGACGAAGGCCGGTGCTTTAGACAATGCTCAGCAGTGAGCAGAGGGGCGCGTGTGTCCATTGCAATTAAGTGACTGACGGAGATAATTGGGCTATGAAACTTTTGGGATTGCTGTAGAATTTTCTCTGGTCCTCTTTTCATGGGCGTTAGAACAAGGCTTTCCGAGTTTGGCACGGAAACGGGCAGGCCAATGCTTTAAAGACCCATACAAGCTTACAGTAGACTTTTGGTGATGCCAATTTGGTCAATTATGGGGACGAGTCTCCAAGGAGTTGGAGTCAAAGTCACAACAGCCATGTTTAACCTATGAGCCCTAGGGCTTCATGGACATGTGCCTGGTAATTACATAAGTGCTGCAGTAGGCTATGCCTACTCCGTACCACGATACACGGTAAGATCCCGAACGTCAAAAGTACCCATTTCAGCAGGCAGGCCATTGAGAGTGACAGGAAACATGATGCAAAGACTGAGTGTCAAACTGCAGCCCATGTGCACAACGTCGGTCTCACCTTCTGACTCTGTTAAGAATCGCATCGGACTAACGGTAATTGCGCGAGGTGTGTTCGCTGCCAGAGCAGCGGTTGGGTCCTCACCGAAAATGACATTGATCAACTTCTTCAGCAGCCGCATGGCCTTTCTGTCCATGAAGTACCGCTTCATCCTGGACCTGCAAATGGGGCTGTTATCCGAAGCCAGAGAAAATGGCAAACAGACTTCCAAATTCAAGAAGTTGAAGGTCTGGAGAAGTGTGAATGGATGATTGAGGTGTTTATCTGTACAGGAGTGCTTCCGGGATCGACGATATACTATTTACCAAGCTAACCGATGCCATGCTAACCGTCGTCACTTATCAATAAACCCCAAACAGCTGCCACCTCCACTGAGTGCATGTTTACTCTGTGGGATCCAAAAGAATCAGTAGGGAGTCCCAAGGCAAGCATAAAACATAAACAGAAACTGTCACAGATGGAGTTGAGGACTCACCGAAGACCAGCTGGCCGTCGACGTTGGAGATGCGCTCGGCGAGATTGATG
The DNA here is from genome assembly GCA_003049395.1 of Pseudohalonectria lignicola. Classification (NCBI taxonomy): domain Eukaryota; kingdom Fungi; phylum Ascomycota; class Sordariomycetes; order Magnaporthales; family Ophioceraceae; genus Pseudohalonectria; species Pseudohalonectria lignicola. The sequence continues at coordinate 129,986 of PYSP01000021.1, forward strand.
TCACGGTCATAGTACTCGCCGTTCGAGTCGGCGAGCCTAGCACGCAGAATGGGCTGATCCTCGCCCTCGATGGAGACATAGATCTCGGCGTCAGGATCGGCAGTGTAGGCGAAGTCTGGTTGGGAGGAAGTTAGTGCGAGGCAAGTTTGCATTGAATGTGGCCATTGTGTCTGGCTTGGAGATGGCACATACTCTCGCCACCCCACTCAAAGTTTCCTGTTGAGCCTTGGTCAGCACCGTACAGTCTCCATACTCCCGTGCTCTTTACTGCTTGTGTGCGGAAAAAGAGTCAAGGGCCAGGTCTCTTAATGCAAAGACCAACCCTCATTGTTGCCAATCACAGTGTTCAGGTCGAGCACAACCTCGGTTGTGTTGCCATCCTCGTCGGCGATGTCGGCCTTGAGACAGCTGCGGTCCTCAATGCGGATGTTCTGAGCGGACAGGTGGAAAGACATCCTGTTCTTGCTGTGGAAGGGTTCTCTAGTGAGATGTCAACGAGCGAGCAACACGTCGACTTACATAAAAGTTGGCAGCAGGCCGAATGTTGGATATGGAACCAAACACGGGCAGCAGGGACTCACAGACGAGGTTGAGTAGTTAGTGAAGAGGAAGTGGCAGGGGGACGTAAATGAAAGCTGGATTGTCGGGTCGCTGGAAAGTTGGGGGAAGTTCGCCAAGCGAGGGGAGCTCGCTCTCTTCTTATATCCTCATCCCCATGACCCATGTACCCAAAGTCTCCAGTCTTTACACACCTGTCGGAGGCCAGGGTCGGGAAGGTACGGTCTTGGCCATTTCCCCAAAGTTGCGTACAAAGCCATCACATGCTGTGTGAGATGAAAGCCTAGAGGTACCTAGGTGCGGTGTATGGAATACAACGGATACCAGACCTAATTATCAGAGCCCTGCCGAGAGAAGCTGCAGGTGCCCTCATGACTTAAGACACTCTGAGAGGTTTTGCGGAAGTAGTTACCTACCTTACTCACCTGCCCGCATGCCAACAATCTGGGTTTGCCGTTCCACAGGCGGAGTTCGTACTCCCAGCTCCACCTTGTAACCCTTGGCAGATGCAAGTGAAGCACTCAGATGAGTTAGCTAGGTACCTGAGGCTATTGCGATAGTCTCCGTCCCATGTCCTGAGTAGAAAATAAATCGGGCTCATGTGCCCTCAGATTCCCGCCTATTAGGGAGGGCCCTGCAGGCATGGGCTCGGCCGCACTAATCTTGGTGTAATTATACAAAAGGCGACGGTATGTGTATTTGATACCATTTCTTCACCCGTTATCATCCCGACTAGAAAGAGCGTTCTCAATAATGATGGCATGTGTGTTCCATCCGCCGTCAAGTGATTGTTGCTAGGTATGCTAGATGTAACTACCTAGGCCGTCGTTTCCGGGTGGTTGTCCCACTCTCTTTTAAACCCTGCCTGATTCTCCAATAGTATCCCCTCTCCCCCTGATGTCTGATATTTGCGAGCAAGCAGCCAAGAAAATGGGTAAACAGCAAGACTATCTTCGGATAACGAGGCCACGCAAGCGTATTCCCCTAAACTGTGGTACCTAGAAGTCATGCGTGCGTCTACAGCGTTCGACGAGCTTCGAGTGGCACTGCTCGGTGTCTCGCCCGAGCCTGCTCAGCGGCTGGGAATCGGCACAATATACAATTTCACCATCACCTGGGCTGTTGCCATGCCCTTGGCCCGACACCTAGGCAAGGAAGCGCCCCGTGGCGATTCGTTCGTCGTTGCAGAGTGCTACAGCTCCTGCAAATGTAACGCAGGGCTCGATCCGCCTTCCCGCTTTTGGTCTGCGGCTCGGACGTTGTGAGAGCAGGGTTACTAGTTGTTATGGAGCTAGAACGGCCTGAATGGCATCTGGTAGACGGACTGATCCCTGTCCAGCTGAGATGTATGCATGCCGGGACGTTGCTGTCGATTGCTTGTTTATCCTAGGTAAAGATAATCTATTGGGCTCGCATGCACTTGCATCTGCTCGGATCTCCTCCCGTTGGCGTCCAAGCCATGCTGCTTCCATTAGGGCGGGGATGGGTTGAAGTCGGCTCAAGAAATATAATTATGAGGAGAAGCGCCTGGTGGAGTGACGGTGAAGTTGACAACTCATACATATCAGAACCCCGCTGCCCCACGGTGACGAGTGAAGAAGTTGATGCCGCCAAGAAGATTCAGCTACAGACCCCTCCAACGTAGGGACTCAATGAGACTGGCTCATTATTTTTTAAAATTTAATTTGTATTCCATTTTATGCCCACGGCGGCCTCTCCGTACAGTTGGGACGAAAATGAAGGCCTCGATCGTTTTACGGACTCGCTACCTACGTATGTATCGGCCGTCTGGTGCTGCGAGGCCTCCCGTGTGGTCCACCAGGTACGGAGGAAGGAGCGGCAGAGGGCGAGAGGTAAGTAGACGGGGGTATCTGCGAGCCAGAACATCCAGCCCAATCAGAGCCGCCCAAAGTTCATCGTCTGGGGCCGCCTTGTATTACTCGCCCCCCTCTCAGGAGCCACCACCCATGATTTGGCCTGCCGACATTTCCGGGTGGTACCTTAATGGCGCAGGTAAGAATGATGCTCGTGCTGGGCGCCACGTGGGGGATGACGAGAATGTCACAACAGGCCAAAATATCCTTCAATTTCGGCCCCCGATGCGCGCTTTCCTACTCAGGATGCCTCAACTTAATTATTGTGGGAAGGGCTTGTCAACGTGCATCGGTCGATACGTACGCAATTCCTCACTTCTTGCCCAATCTCCCCCTGATGGCACCGCTCCCCGCACCCTCCCGCCTGCCTTGACTAACGATGGGACTGGGCAACTGTCGGTCGTCACGGAGGCCACCGGTAAACGTCGGCGCTGTATGAGGTGTTTGAGCAATTAGTGCTACCAGATGTTCCTGCCGAAATTGCGTCCCGTCCCAACGATCTAGCGGCAAGAGCAATGGAAGGCTAAGGCCGCTGATCTCGCCCCTGCCCGCGAGGTGCCCGCTTAGCAGCCATAAGGCCTAACTTCCTTGGCACTTGGCGGGTGTCGTCGCCAGGCAGGAGTTACTCCCACGACAGCTGAAGTGGTCATGACGTACCAAACTTCTAAAAGGCTCTCGACAGTTAGGCTGACAGCTACTTGCCTGCTTCAAAGCGTATGAAAAGCCACCCCGATCAAACTCCCAAGATGTCCTCCCAGTCCATCCCATACCACAGCTGCTCATCCAAGATGGAATCCAGCCCACCAAACGAGCCTGCACCGTCGGTACCGCCAGCACTGCCGAGGTCACCCCAGGGGTGGAGAGCCGGATCGTTGAGAGTGAGATGCTCCGCGGGTCCCACAGGGCCTGGCTGTCTTTGAGCTGAAGACAAGATGCAGGTGACCATCTCTTCGACGTCTGCAAGCATTCGCCGGTGATCCCTGGCTGCGAGATTTCCTGCCCCGGCCATCTCATCGAGGAGTGCGCAAGCCTCCTTGAATAGCTCGGGGTCATCCCTAACGTCCCTTGATTGGGCGGGGGCTGTCCTGGCCTCCCAGCTGAGTCCAGCTGGTCCAGGTGGACCACGGTCGTCATTAATATGCGTGTTCTGCGTTCCCGACGAGAACAACACAGCTCGAGAGAGGGAGAGAATGGCGAGGGCCGAGAAGAGGTGCAGCGAGTCCCAATAGCCAAATATTGCTGGTGTAGAAGGATGTATGAGCATTTTGAAGTGAGTCGGAATTCGGAAGAAGCCTATAGAGAGTGAAGGACAGATTCATACCGATTTTTCCAGTCCTCCAGAGATCAACCAGAATTCTTGCATTGTAATTTGCAGCGTGGAAGCACTCTGAGATGAGGGGCTCGACGTCTCTTGTCGGCAGTTTTGTTGGGCCGCCATGCTGTGCCCCGGAGACTGGTCTCTGAGTGATGAGGGACAACTCCTGGAGCAGGAATGGTCGGAGGAGGAGTATTGGGCACTAAAGACTTTGTCAGTCTCGTTTGTGTCGGAGTCGGGAGTCTCGCTATGTCGGCAGAGAAATGGGTGGAGCACTTGATAGCAGCAGAATATACGCCTTACCTGGTAATACCTCAGGTACAGCGAGGTTAAAGTCCTGTCAAATGGGAGAGCGGTCATCTCCGCTGGGATACCATGCTCAAAGGTGTATGACATGTCCTCGGGCAACCGCCTCCTCCATTCCCCGAGCATCTCGAGGCATGGCTGCAGGACTTCCACAGTGCGCCGATGTAGGAGGTCGCTGGCCCGTAGACGGTGGGTCACCGTTTCGACTATCTTTCCTTTGATGTGGCATAGCTGCGTCTGAGCTGCGAGGATTTCTGGATGGAAGAACTGGTCTTGGTCCTCCTGCGAGACGGCGTCTGAGCTGGGCGCCTGGATGCTCGTCGGTATGGCGTCGTAGACTGAGCGTAGGCCAAGTTCGGTGGTCGTCATTCGATCCATACAGTAGCTTGTCCACCATACTCTCTTGCGGTGTTCCGAGTCTGCCCGGGAGTGACTTGACAGGTCGGGCTCATCCAGCCTCAGGAGTTGCGCAAGTCTGATTCCTTGCCCTGCATAAAGATGGGCAGTCTTGCGGCGGTTGAGATTATATGAGTAGAAGGCCTGTAGTAGCCTTCCAGTAAGCCACGGATACTAGACTCAACAAGCCGGGTCCATGATAAGCGGGGGTGGTTGGAAGCCTTACTAAGAGGTTGAGTGCCACCACGTCCTCCACAGTAGGCTCTTCTGGTGAGACCTTCAGGAGAAGGAGACTCTGCTCAAATAGCTCTGACCCAGGGACCGAACAAACTGTTCCGCTGCGCAAACCAGAAATGCGACCATCAGAGGCATTCTTGAGGTCTGAGCTGCATGCAGCAGGAGTTGAGTCCTGAGCCCCATACTTTCCATCCCGGGATGGGAGCGCCAACTTGCTGGCGTTATAGGTCTCAGCCAGGGCAAGGATGACTGACAGCCTGCACAGCCAATTTCGGTCGTGTATCTGTGAGCTGGGATTCGAGTACGTGAGTAGGATGCGTTGATGGAAGTCCTGTCTGAGATACCAGTGGTAGTCGCTGAAGCCCTCTTCAAACACTGCGAGGAGTCGCATGGTGTATGGCAACGGCGGCAACCTGAATGTGACATCTGCTTCTGTAGTTTTGTCAGCCTGCTATTCAGATCATATCCTCCCACTGGCTCGGGCACAGCGAGCTTACGGAAAGAGTCAAAGTTTAACTTTGAATACGTATAGTGAAGCCCGGGGCATCCGCTTGAGGTGTCCCGGGCCTCCCCCGGACCGTCGGTGGGGGAACTGATGGATAGCTCCCGCAGCTTCTGGACGAATGACTCGGCACTGCAATCCTCCAGCAAATGGCCATCCTCGTTGCTGTTAAGCTTCTCGTCGGTCTCAATACTGAGTACTTGCCTCGCCTCTGAGGACTGGCATGCTGGGGCTAGGGCAAGGGGCGTCAAGGCGCCCGAGGCAGGCCTTTGTCTGAGAACACGGAGCTCATCGGTCAGAGACCTCAGGTAGCTCTCAGGCACCTGGTGAATCTGGTCCTTGATCGGGTAAACACATTCTCGACCTCGCGCTTTACATCTTTCACACGGTGCATCTGAGCGTTTGATAGAGTTAGCCCTTTTACTTCTTGAATGACACCAGGGAGGGTATGAGAGAATTGCTTGAGAGAATCATCACATAATTACCTCCGCTGCACTTGACCTTCTGCGAATGGCAATGAGTGCATGCTGTGGGATTGCGCCCCTTGAACTTGCCCATGCTGACTTGAGGTGTCCGCTTGGAGTGTGGACAGAGACTTGGAGGGATGGAAATAAAGGAGATGGCAGAAATCATGGGTCCAATGCCCCTGATGGTGTGAAGGAGCCGGCTTATCTTGGAAGTTGAAAGGACATGGCGATCTCGGGCCCAAAGAATGCGGGGAAGCTCGTGTGGGTCGCAGTAGGTAGGTATCCTGGCATGACCGATCTTCCGGGAAGCCTTATCTTGTGAGTTGGCAGCGGGGTGTGCGGTTCCAAGTCACCCCTAGCCTGGGGACACAGTTGAACGGACCCTGGACATGCATCAGATTTACTCTTACATAAGGTATCTACTATCTACGGGTCTCTTTCCTCAGCCTGTCTCGCATGAAATTTCACTCCACTAAGCATGTATCAACAATTCAACATGCCTCCCTCAACGAACAATAGCGACTGCGCTCTCCTTGTCTGCCGCTCGAGGTTTTTAGTTACCTGGCAAGTGACGAGAATAAACTCAATCAAACGTGGACCGCCGTTCTGTGAGTGGCTCAAGAAAGCCATAGAACACAGTAATTAGTGTCCCCCTCCTCTGATTACAGCCGGCTCCATGTCCAAGGCAGCCTCCCCCTGGCAGGACTGTTCCTCTCCTTCCACCCGGTCAGCTCGGACAGGTCTCTCTCCGGCCACGGGTGTGGATCCTGGTGGCCCTCGGGCACTTTCCCATACTTCCAGGCCCAGAGGTCCAGCCACTGCTGGTCCAGCTTGCCCTCCAGCATGTCCACCACATGCTTGCCGATCACAGGCAGGAACTTGAAGCCGTGGTTCGAGCCAATGGTTGCGATGAACAGGCTCTTAGTTTTGGGGAACGGGCAGATGCGGAAGTTGAGATCGCCGGCCACGCCGTCCCTGGAAACGAGGAGATAATTATCAGAATTGGAGACCTGATGATGCATGACGGATAGAGTCGGGAAAGGTGAGGATGGTACTACTATTATACGTACCAGCACATCTTTGTGTTGACAAATGGCCGATCTGCGAGCTCGGGGAGCATCTCCCTGATGAAAATACGCATCTCGTCCTCAATCTCCTTGGGGCATCCGTCGTGGGGATAGTCGCCCAGGGAGTGAGTGAGGGACGCTCCGGGCACGGACTTGTTCCTGAAGTTTGAGACGTTGCGGCAGCTGCAGAGCTTTATGAGCCCGTTCTCATCGGGCGGGAAAATAATGCCTTGTTGGAGATTAACGTTAATTAACTGCTGGCTGAAATGCATCGGGGAAGCCAAAAGTGTAAAGTATTCTTGGGAATCATCTAGTGCGGTCCTGATGCTGCCATTGCCACGGACCTTGCTCGAAGTTGTCAACGATCGGGATGTTCTTGTACTTCTCGATCTCGTGTGGCTCCAGCTGAATGACACAAATCACTGACGAGAGAGCCTTGACCTCATCCTTGGCGTCGACTAATGAGGTGGTATTACCGCCGGTAGCAAGGACGACGAGGTCTGCCTGGTATGCAGTGCCGTCTGCCGTGATGACTCCGGTGCATGTGCCGTCCGCAGTGTAGATCAGCTTCTTTGCGTAACCGGGGTCGCCGAAAATGTACTTGACGCCGACCTTTCGGGCCTCGTTGGCCACCCGCAAAAGAGCTTGTCCTGAGGGGACCTGGATGGGGGTGTTTTGCTGCAGGTAAGCACGTGCCCCGGGTTCTTCGGTTTCCGTGGACACGCCACTCCCTGACGACTTACCCAGCCAGCATCAGGACTCCAGAGATTGGTCCAGTCGGGGAATTCTCCCGTGAAGACGGGCCACATCTTCTTGATCTCATCAGCGCTCAGATACTTCACCCCAGGCCGGCCGGCCTTCTCAGCCACCAACCGGGAGCTCTCAAGCCAGCCCCTAGTCATGTCATGGGCGGACATTATCCAACCTGTCTCGCGATAGAGGCCGGCAAGGAACGACTTCGGATCCTTCCACACGGCCATGGTCTCCTGCCCGAGTTGCGCGTACAGTGGGTTTGGGTAATCCGCCCTCACGACCTTGTTCAGGTCACAGGCGGCGGAGTCCTTAGAGGGCGCGTCGAACCGGTCCAGGACGATCACGGAGGTGTAGCCCCGCTGGGCGAGGTGGTACGCCGTCGAGGTGCCGAAGGCGCCCCCGCCGACGATTATGACGGATGGCTTAGACATAGCCGCTGCTTTGTCTGTCGCACTGTCGCGCTGTCGCGCTGTTGCTCTCGTGGCGCTGATGCGTGGTCCGAGCTCTTCCCTTAGTGCTTTACCCCTCAATCTATGCACAGCCGAGGCGCAAAGATTACAATCATTGTTGCCATCTTTATAGCCTTGACACTACCATCATGAGAGCCGAATCCGGACTTTCAGAGGGCTACGAGTAACGAGTTAAAATTGAGGGAGGCAAGAAAAGGGGCCAGTCCAGAGCCATCGGCATTGCTGCGGGGTTTGACGCTGCGATTGATTGGAGAGTACTCTGTGGAAGGAGCGTTGAGGTCGACAGTCTGCGATGCATCTGCATCAAACCCCGGCCAATATCGGCCGTAGTCCGTAGCGGCCGAGCTAAGACGGGAATGACGAGAAAAACCAAGTCAAGACGCAGACAATGCCTGCGTTCTTTAGTGGACTTTTGAATACCTATCTGTTGCATATCCATTTGTTTGTTATCCGAAGCAATAGTCCGCCAAAGGTCCAGGCTTACCTACCTAGGTATGTACCGAGGTAGGTACAAACGAGAGAGCCCCACATCGGTGCGGCTCGGCCGCTAGCTTTAGCGGCCGACCTTATCAGAAGGAGTCAAGGGGTGTCACTGTTTGCCGGGGTTGCTTGGGTCATTCCGGACCCCTTCCATTCCATTGTCATCACGGAACTTCTCCCGTGCGCGATCGGCTACAGCTTGTGCAAGACAAGGAGGGAGGGGGAATTCGCCCGCATTTTTTTTTTGCATTGCTTACTTCCCATCATGAAAGAATTGAAGCTGGGTATCCTGGGACTTGGAAGGATCGTCATTAGTGATGGAACCATGCAAAGATGCAAAGGCATTTGAGTAAACATTTCCTAATTTCCTGGTTGTGTCTCTCAGTCTATGGGACTCGTGAGTCCTTTTCGCGAATCAGCGGTATCTTTGGGTCCCAACCGTCCCATTATCAACTGTGCTCAACTGTTCCCCAGGTTCCGCGACGGCACTTTTCCGGCACCCCATTTTTGATATCGAGGACGCTGCCCATTCTCCTAGGTCGCCAAGTGATAAAATTGTGGCGGACGAAGACAATACGTTCCCGGCTTGCTACAGTCCGGTCTCTGAGACTCTGAGAGAGGAGTGAGGGCCTCATGCAGTTATGGAGTCGTAGTCTTCAATGGCATGTCCCGTCCCAAAAAAAAAAAAAAAAAAAAAAAAGGGACTAATTACACGGAACCAGCCCGATGGGATCAGGGATCCCGACGACCCCGACAAACCTCAACAGGGGGGCTGGGCACACCACACCTCAGTCCGCAACGCAGGAGTCTTCAACAGGTATAATAACTCCACCGAAGTATGACACTATTCGCTTCCCCTCCGATTGCTTTCTCTCTCTCCTTCATCGCAACCGCTTTCTTTAGGCGAAACCATCATCTTGTGGCAGCACGAAACGTGCCTCCAACGCACACCCAGCCGTTCCCTTCCCAAAGCGCACCCGAAGATGGCCATCATCGAGAGGGCCATTTCCGGCTCCAAGGCTCCCGCGACCTCGGCAGCGGACGGCGTGGACAAGGACCTAGATATCGACGGCAACTCGGTCGCGGACGGCAGCACCATGGCCGTCCGCGCCGGGGAGATGCCGGCCCTACTCCGCAATTTGTCTGAGCAGGAGCTCAAGGCGCTGGAGAAGAAGCTGGTGAGGAGGATCGACATGCGTCTGATGCCCATGATGATATTGATATACATCATGAACTATCTCGACCGAAACGCCATCGGCGCCGCCAGGCTGGGGGGTCTGGAGGCGGACTTGGGGCTGCAGGGATACGAGTTCCAGGTGAATATTGCGTCTTAGTTACATGTATTGCTACATAAAGACACCAGGCTGACCCGTCATCGGCAAACTAACAGACATGCGTAGCTATCTTGCAAGTTGGGTACATCTTGATGCAGGTCCCCTCGAACTTGTTCCTTAACAAGATCGGCCGGCCCGCATTGTATCTTAGCTCCTGCATGGCTGTCTGGGTGGGTCACTCTCCTGCAACCACCGCGGCCTCGGAAGCATCATGTCCAAGGTTGTTGTCGGGAACGGGAGCTGACAATTAAATTTTAATCATGATAATGATCGTAATTATAGGGTGTCCTTTATGCTTGCAGCGGTGCGGCACAGAACTACGGCGGCATGCTGGCGACAAGGTTCTTGCTTGGCTTCGTGGAGGCCGCGTATTATCCCGGCTGTTTAGTAAGACTAAGACCACTGGTTTCTCTGGAAGTCTTGAATAATTATGAGAATCCACCCGAAATCCTACAAGACAGAGAGGCTGATGACTTCCTCTTTCTACCCCTTCGTATCTACAGGCAACTCTTAGCGCTTGGTACGTCCGCAAGGAGCTCTCCTTCCGAACGGGAATCTTCTACTGCGGCGCTATGCTCTCGGGCGCCTTCTCGGGCCTGATCGCGGCGGGGATTATCCAGGGAATGGACGGGACGCTCGGCCTCCTGCCGTGGCGCTGGGTCTTCATCCTCGAAGGGTCCGTCACCGTGCTCGTCGCCATCTCGGCCATCTTCGTGCTCCCGGACTTCCCGGCCAACACCAAGTGGATCTCGGAGGAGGAGCGGGCCCTGGCCATGTGGCGGCTCGAGGTCGACGCCGCGGGCGAGAGGGACTGGGTCTCGTCCGAGGAGCAGTCGCTCATCGACGGGTTCAAGATGATCATGCGCGACCGCCTCAACTGGCTCCTCGCCCTCATCATCTACGGCGCCGGCAGCTCCATCTCGCTCAACGCCTTCTTCCCCACGGTCGTGGCCTCGTTCGGTCGGCCCCGCATCCAGACCCTGCTCCTCACATCGCCGCCTTACCTGCTGGCCTGCTTTGTCACCGTCGGCGTCGCCTGGAGCGCCGACAGGCACAACGAGCGCTACTGGCACACCGTCACCCCGCTGGCCATGGCCATGGCCGGGCTGATCATCGCTTGTGCGGCGGAGGGGATCGGCCCGCGGTACTTTGGGGCCATGATTATGCTCCCTGGGATTTGTAAGCCGCCCTTGCCTGAGCCTCCTCCATTGGATCCAGATCCATTGCGCCCCCTTTACTGACTCACGGATCTGTTCCACCCGCAGACGCCTCCTTCAACATGGTCATGGTCTGGACCGCCAACACGATGTTCCGCCCCCCAGCCAAGCGCGCCGCCGCGGTCGCCTTCAACAACGCCTTCTGCACCATCTCCGGGATCTACGGGTCGTACCTGTACCCAAACGATGGGGCCCCCCGGTTCGTGCTGGCGTTCAGCGTGAACGCGTGCATGGCGCTCATGGCCATCGTGGCCGCGACCGTGCTGCGGTTCGTGCTCATCAAGGAGAACAAGAGGCTGGAGGCGAGGGAGAGGGAGGAGGAGGCCACCGAAAGGAACACGGTGGGTGTCGGGTTCCGGTATATCATCTGAGTGGCGGGCAGTGAGAGGTCCATGTGCTTGGGGATGGTTGGCCGTGGCAGGCCGGTGCCCTGGGGCGAGAGCATAGGAGCTTGTCTACATTTAAATCTTTAGTACCCTTCGGCTCTGGCTGCATGTTAGTCATATAACTATGAGAGACAACTTTGCGTGAGCCCTGGCCACCGATTATTACAGTATGAACTGTCTTACGACTTTATCCATTCCTGTCCATTGACACAGCAACTTGGTCCTTTGTGAGGACTTCCCACCGGCCACCAGTCCCTCTCGTCTGCGATACCACGGGAGAGGCCTGGAATGTGGCAATTATTGAGGTTGAAGACATTCACACTCGGCGGGTGTGCTCTTTAGATTTGCCCAAATAGCGAGCATATTGCTCGGTTACATCAGCCTGTTGCTTTAGCTTGTGGTCCTCTGATTAAGTGGTGGTGACTGATGTCCGATCCCCCCAGAATTTCCACTCATCAATTCGAGATAGAAAACTAAATCAGAATCTGTTAGAATGAAAGCTGAGGACCCGGAATAAGTCTACCAGGTCGAACCGGCTGAGCCTTGTCCATTGCTCCATCCCGTCAAGAAGAACTCTTGTTCGATATATTTGATATATTCCGCCAAATTGTGCGACACGTTCCAATATAGATGATGTCATCAAAACTTAGGCCGGTCACATTGTCTTCGGGGATTTCACAGCAATCATCCACAAACCGATCTGCTTGGTAGTTGATGGAAATCCTTCTGATCTCGGGCACACCCTGCGACTGTTTTATGAGGTTGTTGATACCTGCATCAGCACATTTGTGTATCCCGTGTCCCTTCCTAATGCATTTGATTGTGTAAACACGTAGGGTACTGTACTCACTCTCTTTTCGGGTTTCGATCCTTGCTGTAGCTCCTACTTCCCATGCTCTGCCTTCTGTTTGAGGAATGACGCCTCAAGAATGGACAGCCAGTCATCTCGTAGGTCTGAGAGTCCATGGTCCTGTATCTTGGCTATCCAGACATCCAGGCTCTCGATATCATTAGCCATGAGCCGCAAGAAGCGAGAGTTGCTTCGACTGTGTGACCAGGTGATGCGCAACAGACGTGCGTGAGACCCATCGCGTTAAATTTAGCTCGCGAATGATGGCGAGTAGAACGGTGGCCACCAGTTGCTTCGACCGATACTCCATGAGTTCGGCAAGGTATTTGAACACCCATGGTGCAGTTAATTCGGGAGGAGGGTTCAACCATCCGAACGATGCTGGGTTTGGGATGCATCCGTGTGATTAACAGGGACAGTGGCAGCTATCGAGGAGGTCAGTGGGTGGGTGTCGTTTTCTTGATGGCCTTACCCGTACACTCATGTGTGAGCAGGGAGATCAGATCCACATACATCGGATCCGACGTGCGGAAATCGGAGGGCACGAAATTACCGAATGGCTCCGGCCAGTCGCTCGAGATCGGGAAGTCAAGGTTGTTGATGTTAAACCCCTTACTGAGAAGAACTTTGGCGAGGGGAAAGTGGGGAGCTCGGCCAATCCACTCCACCAACCGGTACAAAAATCTGGAAGCACTTCATCAACCACAGCAGCGGCAACGACCAAAGAAAATCGAGAGCAGACTCAGTGGAGTGGTACTATGCCGCGCCTCATCTCGAACTGGCACATGAAGAGCTCAAGAAGTTTGAACTGCGTGGACAAGCGCGTATTGTCCCAAGGCCACGAGCATAGCATAAGATACTGCAGCATCGCCTCGTCCGGGCAATTCCAGCTGGTAGCACATAGCACAATAGTAAGAACTTATAGGGGGAGGATTGATACTAACTGATAACAAGTTCGCAAGACATTTTCCTTCGGCAAAGATCCAGGATTTCGAACTCGCGGGAGGCGTCGCTGACCACCCGCTCCACCTCAAGCGCCGGCCTGTTGATGTACCTGCCCGGGGCGGGCGAGATCAGCTGGATGCCCATCTCGGAGGCGAACGGCAACCCCAGCCGCGTCCAAGCCAGCCGGAAGGACAGCGCGAGTTCGCCGGCGTCGCACGAGGCCCTATCGCAGCCCATAAGCCACACCGACAGGGGTGTGTACTCGAGGCCCCAGAACAGGCCGGGCACGCTGACCTTCCGGTGGCAACGGCAGGAGCAGTGGCGAACCATGCAGCCCTCCTGTCGACCTCTGCCTGGAGCATGCCTATTGTGGCTCCAGGTCAGTATGTCCAGGGTCTGCTGGCCAGGGGACCCGTCCGCCGTCACTTCGCCCTCGGTGGCCGACGATGGCTCCTCAGGCTGTGGGATATCCAGGACTGGCTTATCCTCCTCGACGGTGACTTCAGGGGGATTCAGTACCAGTGCTTGTTGTTGGGTAGACTGGAGTCTGAGCATCCGAAACATGCCGAGCCTGTCACAACTCACGAGGACTGTTAATTACCAGAGCATCCAACAATGGAAGTATTTACCGGCTCAAGAAATGTGACTATTGCCAACAGCTTGACACTCACATTATCTCTCATTTCTGGCCCTGTTCAGGGTTTCCTGAAGCTGCTTCACATCTCCCTCCCAACGGCTGAAGTGTGCGATTTTCCGCAGCGCCCGCTTGCCCTCGCTTCCCTGGAGTTTGACCTTTAGTGTCTCGACGCCTCGCACTACTTCCTCCAAGATCGTGGTGCACTTTCCGAACATGGTGGCGTCTTCTGCTGAGGGGTTGTAAGTGTTGGTGAGAAAGAAGACCAAGACGTCCAAGTCCTGCGCGAGGGCAGCAAGCTGAGACGGGGCCTTGCCGGCGGCGTCCCGCGTCTTGCGGATCTCAACCGCCCCGACGGACATCTGGCCCAGGAGCGAGACGAAGCCGGCTGCGCCCGCGGCGATTCCGAATATCTCGGCCATTGGGTCAGCCCGCGAGTTTTTCTTCGCTCTCTTTTTGGCGGGACCCCGGCTCGGGTTGGATGGAATTCCAGCAGGCCAGAAGGGTGACTGGGTGAGGAACCGGACAAGCGAGGAGACGCGTCAAGGGAGTGGCCTCAAAACCAAGAATCGGAATGATCAGTGAACACTGAACAGGGCGGCAGGCGCCGTCAGACGCTGCCCGAAGGTACGAGAATGCCTTGCCAACTAGTGCCAAGTCCCTTCGTCCTCGGTGTAGTGTATGGATGCGACACTCGAACTCAGGAGGGATGACTGGTTCGCCCAATAGCATCAAATGCGATGTAGCATCTTCAGCGTACAGCTGCATAGCTTCCCCCACGACGACGTGGCGCCAACCGGATGCGGGGCAATAGGAGCTCGTCTCTCCAGCGAGGCTATTATGACCAATGCATTTATTGAACGCCCGATCAAAGAGCAGCAACAATGGCTGTGTGCGCTCCATCCCGCATGTATCATAACCCCGCATTGCGTCTTGAACGGCTGAGCCTGACGAGTTCTCTTCTCCTCGTCCGTTGCACATCATCGTCGCTGCCCATCAAATTGACGCATCTTCGGCCATCTCTCCGGGTTTCGTCTTCATCCTTATCAAGGTCAGCATTCGGGTCTCTCAATGTCATCGGACGTGGATCTCGACTCATGCAGGTGACTAGCTTGAGCTTCTGTCCAGCACTGCGACTGAGCCGGAAGCCTGCAAAATGAAGGTGGTGGGTGGCATTGCCAGTGTCGTTGCCATCGGGCAGGCGCTCAGCAAGATTCCAAAAGTCGCCGAGGGGATACGGTCAATGTCCGAGATGAGCAACGAGCTCGCGTCGCTCCTCAACGAGGTTTGTTTTGTTCCTTTGTTTTCTCCCTACCACACTCCCCCCTCGTCCCTCAGTGAGTGGTTGACTCGTGTGGAAACAGATCGAGTCCCTCAGGACGACCTCCCTGCAACTTCACAACCTATCGCACCAGTGCTCAAGAAGTCTGCCAGCGAACATCCTGGGTATGCTGAAGCTGTCAGAGGAGGAAGTCAAGGTTGCGCAGCGGAGCTAGAGAAGTTTGGGGATAAGTGCGAGCGAAAGAGGCGGGCCGAGTCGAGACGACTGAAGTGGCTTTGGATGAAGCAACAGCTGCCACCGCTGTATCAACGAACCCTAGGCGCACGCAGCCGTTTGCAGATCTTTCTGCAGATGATGCAGCTTCATCCCTCCCATTAGTAATTATGTGCCGATTAGCCTAGTCTCCCGCTGGTAATCGGTCACTGACTCACTAATCCCTTAATCATGCGACAGTTCTCATTCTCTCCTGCAGCTTGAGATTCAACATGTCTCGAAGACATCCAGCAAGCATCTTGAGGACCAGCTGCAAGGCATTCGTGCTTTCATTGATGAACGAGCCGTCGTCGAAGTTGACCATGACCCCACACCGCTAGACGAGCACACTAGCACATCAGAGCAGGCAAAGCCAGCGGACGACCTTGAGACCGACACGACCATCCCAGCCATCACGACAACAGCCTGGACCGCTCAAGCCCAGAGAGGGGCTCATACGACTATTGATCAGGCATCCGACACCGATTTCATTCAGCTCCAGGCCACTCTCATGGGCACCTGCCCTCCCTCCTGCATCTGTCACTGTCACATCCCCGGGAGCCGTACAACTGAGCGGGGATTGACTGGCCTCGCACCAGTACTCGGGGAGCTATTCGTCTCTTACAAAGTTGTTCCCGTCTTTGGCAGAGCCGAGCGCACCGTGAGCAGCTGCAGGAAGGAGAGCGCGAAGGCTTCGATTAGGTGCAGGTACTTCTTCCCGAAGTGGCTATACGCTGGATTCTTGTCCTTCAACGCCTCTCTGGCGAGTATGACAGAATACTGAGAATGATACTCAGAGACGAGCCCTGCGCAGTCCACAGCCTTAACGCCCTCGAAGAAACCCCTCTGCACATAGCAGTCAAGCGCGGCGAGCCCGCGATAATGCAGACGCTGTTCGAGCATGGGGCGGACCTAGACGCCCCCGACTCGATTTTCAGACAGACGCCACTCATGGGGGCCATCGTTGATGGTAAGCATCTATGTGCTAGAGAGCTTCTCGGAGCGGGTTGCTCCTTGACCACTCGGGACCGCACAGGATCGACGGTGCTGCACCATTCATTGCATGCAGCGAATAGCATCCCAAGAAGATCTGGGAATCTTGCATTTGCTTCTGTGTCGAGCACCGTCCTTAATCAACCAAACGAATACCATGGGGAAGACGCTGCTTCACACACTAGCTGAGCGCGAGCAAATAAGCAACGAAGAGGTTGTTGCCGAGGCTCTTGGCTTAGCCCTCAAATTCGGGGCAGATTTGGAACGCAGAGACTCGGGCCATCGCACAGCGCTTTTCACTGCCCTGGTATTCCGGAATACGGCGTTAGCACAGCTTCTCCTCCAGGCCGGCGCCCGCATGGATCCATCCCATATTACTTCTGGGTGGAACGTGCTCAAAGACGCTGCTGTGTATTATCATGCCCAAGCCCTCGAGTTCGTTGAAAGCGAACGTCACTGGCGATTTTGAAATCGTCGCCAATGATTGGGTTTCGATATGGAAAATGTTCATCTGGAAAATGTCGCAACGTTCTATTAATATATACCTCGCTGGATTGAGGAGGCCGAACACCGTGGAAATCGCACTAATTGTTGAGCTCTTCACAACGTGTCGAGACAGAAGCCTCAATCGAGACGTTCAGTTCCTGGAGCCGATCCACGAGGCGCTTATGGCGAGGGAGGCTGGAAAGGCTAGAACCATGCTGGATGCGCTGATCCATCCGAAGGAGGAGTGGAAGAGTGAGCAAGAAGCCATAACATTCCGGACAATTAAGATTCAGATTCGGGAGGGAATGTGGGAGGCTGCCGTTGAGGCCATCGAGGAGAGGATAGGCGTGCTTACTGAGGCATTGGGGAGGTCCTCTTGAGAGGTACAAACGAAACGGGTTACCTCCTCTATCGAAAGTATACAAGAGAGGAATTGGTGGCTCTGCGGGGTGGGGTGGAGCTCGACCGGGACCCCCTTGGTACTACGGGGAAGACTCGGGAGAAGAGGAGAGTGTTGATAGCGATAAGGGAGACTGCGAGGATGTGAATTCGAGTGAGGGCGATTCTGGCACAGAGGGCTTGGCAAGTTCAGAGTAGACCAGGATTTCTATACATATCAGTAGATCTGATCAGGCGAGTGAGAATCCATTCATGCTTTCTCACCTTGCCGCACAACATTCCCCTTAATCAGTACTTGTTCCCCTGTGGACCAACTAAGCCCCACGGGCCTCTCGAGCCCGCACCGCACCATATGACTTAACTAAGTTGGGCCATGGACACTAACTAGTTCACCTAGCCTGCTATCCAAGGGTCATCGCGGCACACAGACCTGGCCCGAGATCGACCAGTCCCGCCTGTTCCCTGAGCAGCTGCACCCTCCTCGCAGCTCGGTCCCTCGTCGACTCCACAAATGAACCCAGCAACCGCACCACCCCATCTAGCCCGTTCCCTGCCGCCCACATCACCGCCGTCCGGCCGCGGTTGTCCCCGGCGAGCACGCCGCCGCCGTCGAGGATGTGAGCCTTGGCGCCGACCATGAGCAGACTTTGCACAACGGCGGCATGCCCATTCTCGGCGGCCAGTGAGAGGGCAGTCCGCCCTCCGGCATCCCTGTCATTGATGTTGACCTGAGCCCCGCGTAGAAGCCGCCTTACTACCTGGACGTGGCCATTCCTCGCCGCCCATAGAAGGGGAGTCTGGGCATTCGAGTCCTTCTTGACCGCTGCTGCGTTTTCTGCCGTCAAGAGTGTGTCCGTGAGCTGGGAGAAACCGAAACATGCGGCGATATGCAGGCCGGTAATGCCTGGGGGATAGACCTGGCTGTACCGCGAATATCGGTACTTGGGCAAGTGCATGACCTGGCTGAGCGTCTGCAGCTTGCCATCGTCCCCAAGTAGGGCCAGACAGAGGTCGCGGACTTGTTCCTCCCCCACCGCACGAGCGTGCCAGCCCCAGTTCTGAGCCGCGTACTCGAGGAGCTTGTACCTGTCCAGCCGGAGCTGCACCTTCTCGTCCGTGTCACAGGGGCCGCCGCTGAACACGGCCAAAGCTCATGTAGGGGAGACAGGTCCGGGTAATTTTGACTTCGGCCCATGGGAATTTCTGGCCGTGGACCTGCTCCGGTACTCTTGGGCCGTGTAGTGGACCAGTCTGACAGTGCCACTCCTATCGATGCCCACCAGCCCGGCGCATATAGTAGGTTAGGACTCCTATTGCGGCATGGCTTCCTCATCAAAGAAATCTCTAGGGTAATCGGATCGGACAGCGAGAGCATGCTGAACCTCAGAGACTGTCAAGGGACGTTTGGCCACGACGATCCAGGCGAGCAGGAGCATAGCGTATGGGGCATCGTACTCGCCTTGCTGTTGGATTCGCTCCATCGCGTCTGAATATATTCCGTCGATTTCTCGCGGGAGGCTGGCCAGGGCCCTACGCAGGTCTCGACGAATGAGAGTCTTTGACAGTGAGTCCATATGGAGATGTGCCAGGAGGAACCTGCAGTGAGAAATTAGCATGGCTTCACCTCTTTTCTTTCGGTTGATCCTCCTTTTAAATAAATAAATAAAAATCATTGGAGGACTCACATTCCCTGCGCGGCTTGGATCACACTTTGAACAATAAGCTCACCCAGGGATGTCTCATCCTGCACATGGCGAAGGAGTCGGCTCTCTTTCGGGAAGCGCCCGAGAATGTATCCACGGAGGCTTAATCCCGCGCCAGAATATCCAGTCTGTCTATCCCAGGCATGAACTCGTCGACTGCGACCGCTGGGCGTGATGTAAGGAGCAGGTTGACGTTGGGGAGCTTATGCAGCACATCCAAGACGATGGTGAGAGTGTGTTCACCAACTTCGTCCAGTGCGTCTATGGCCATGAACACCCTGTGGTGACGATGAGCCTCTGCTTGTGTAAGATCGACTCACTCGTCGAATGAGGGCTGAGACGACTTCCTATCGTGCTGTTTGTACGAAGTGGTCAGCTCCTCGCTAACGGCACCCTGATGTAAGACTAGTTGCTGCAGGATGCTTGAGATGATGTTGGAGGGATTTTGCTGAGCCTGGTTCTTGTAGTTGAAGTAGATATATGCAACTGTTGCGCTGGTCTCCGCTGCGTGGACCTCGAGGTAGTTGATGATGGTAGAACTAGTGTGGTGGCTCAGTCAAGAATCAACAGTCAAGAATCAAGCGGTCGGCTAAAACACTCAAAAAGGAGAATGCGTAGAAGCAATAATTAATTACGAGAGATCGTTTTCCTAGCTCTAGCTAATAAACCTTTTGTCAGACACAGCTTGCTCGACGTGTTCGTCGGAAATATAGAAGCGTAGTGACGACATTATTAGTGAGAAAACTAGCGAATTCCTAGGCATCACATCCGACAACCTTGCCCGCAGCACCAAGCCTTGAAACTAGGGTGCTGAAGGAACAACAGTCCAGTTCCTTCCTGCCGCTGCTCCAGAAATGTCATCTGGGCCAACTGGAAGTTTAAGGTGCAAACCCAGTCAAGTACAACCTTGAAATCTTTCTCCGCTTCGCGATCGACTAGTCGATCTAGTGTCAGCGATATATCCAACGATATATGCTTCGTCACGTCAAGGCGATTCAGTATCTCTTGAGAAAGTATACTAGCAGACATTGGTTCGACTTGGTTCTTAGCCCAGAGCTCTCAGTTTTGGGTTTTGGCTGAGAAAAGCCGAACAGACTCACACGCTATCCACTTGCAAAGCAGCCATGAACAGAGACTTGTACTACTCCAACTCCACCTCCAGTACCCTGAGCTCGGCTTTCCGGAACGGAAAGACGACACCCGCCCCAATGATCCCATGGCAGGATCTAGAAATGTGCTCCAGCCGGTTCAAGGCGAGGCTGAAATGCCAGAGGGGGCCGTTTGGGGCGCTCAACAGGTCCTATTAGCCGTTCATGGGCCCCGTTCGCAAGATCCTCCAACGCTTTGAGAAGCTTTGTCGACAAGACGACGAGCTGCTCAATCTTTTCAAGGTTCTCGCGATGGTGCCTGACACCTCGCAGGTAGCCTAGGGCGACGTCGGCCACTTTGAGAACAGTTATAATGGAGCCTGTCCAGGAGAGCGGGTCTGCCATGTTGAAAGTTGAACGCAATAAAGGAATAAAAAGGTTAGGGCCATTATTTTGCCTGGACGATCGGTGCCAGGATCAGTGTTGTGGCGATGACGACGGTTTCGTACATGGCAGACTCATCTGTGATGGAGTGGGTTCCTAATGGCCAGCCGGGCGAAGATGGGTAGTCTGATCTTCCCCCACGTCTTACCACGTCATTGCAGCCGCAGAGATCACATTTTGCACATGGTTGTATGAGGACATGAGCAACGCACTCACTAGGTCCCATCAGGCCAGGCTGCTCAGGTAGAGGTTCTCGTCAGATCAGGCCAGGTCAAGTATTATCACATGATAGCTGGGTCAGGTCAGTTCTGATCACTGATCTATTCAGCGCGATGAGCCGTTAGGAAAGCACAGGAGATGCAGACCGCAAGCGGCTCACCTGCAATAGCAGCAGCCGCCAACATCTGGGGGGTTGCAAGATGAAAGCGTGGCTTGGAGACTCAACATCGATGCAAGCGGCTGCCGTCGGCGTTCAAAACTGGAACTATTATGGGAATATATTAAGATCTTAGAAGAATCGCACACAACCAGGCTATCATGTAACAGGGTTGGTGTCAAAGTAAGCATTAAACCCGCTCCCAATCAACTTCTGGAAGTTTTCGTCGGACGGGAAGTCAGCCGTGTTGAGCACGATGGCCCAGTCGACGCCGTCGCCACGTGAAGCGTCGAGGGTCCGGGCGCCGGCCATGACACCGTCGTGCCAGGAGCCGGGGGTGCGGGGACCGGTGTAGCGCGCAGCTGTGTCATTGTCGTATCGTCAGTATCGTGGGTGGTTTGCAGGGACTGAAGGCGAAGCCACAGGAGCCAGCCGCTGCTTCCCAATTGGAGAGGCCGAAGAGGGGGTGAAAGAGTAAGAAAAGATGTAAACTCACCATGCGTTGAAATGTACCGCACCAAAGTGCTCGCACTGCACGACATGGCGCTCGGCCCGAACGCAGACTCCTTGTATATCCCGTCGCCGCCGTAGACGCCCGACACGAGCAGGTCCGACTGCGGCCTCGCGGCGTCCGGCCCCAGCCACATGGTCTCCTGGAAGACGGGGTCAGCCGCGTGCGCCGAGGCCGCCGTGGCGAAGGGCGCCACGTCGAGGCCCGCGAGCACGTTGCGCCGCAGGTACTCGACGTACGACAGGCCCGACACCCGCTCGACCACGTGCGAGAGCAGCATGTAGCCGTAGTTGGAGTAGACCGACTTGCTGCCGGGGGCGAAGTCAAGCGGCCGCCGGGCCACGTAGTCGACAACGTCCTTCATCGATGCCGGCGCCGCCCCGCCCCGCGCGCGCGCGATCTCCCGCATGATCAGGACCGGGTCCGGCGAGGTTGATAGGGAGCGGTCGTACCCGCCCTGGTGGAGGACGAGGTGCTCGACCGTGATGTCCTTTGTGCGCACGTCCGCCGGGGAGGCGTAGCCCAGCAGTGGGTATACCTTGGTCGTCCGGTTGAGGCGGCCCGTGTCGTACATGTGCTGGACGGCGCCGGCGACGAACATCTTGGAGACCGAGGCGAGGAGAAATCGGTCCGCCGGCTGCGTGCGGTGCCGGTCCGGCTCCGCCCACGTGTAGGCGCGCTCAAAGAGCATCTTTCCGGCCTTGCCGATGGAGACCTGCGCCTGGCGGACGCCGTTGGTCTTCATGAAGGTCTGCATCATGGTGTCGATCTTTGTTCGTGCGTCTGCGTTGTTCTTGAACCCCGTGGGCGACGGCCCGTTGATGGTCCACTGCCTTGGGGTGGGAGTGTCCTGCTGGGCGAAGAGCGCGGTGAAGCGCGTGTTCGCTCCAGAGCCGGAGCCCTGTATCTGGATCGGGTAGAAGTAGTTCGCCATGTGTGTCTTGTACTCGGTATCGAGTGCAGACGCGGTCAGGCCGTGACGAGCGATCCAGGGGCCGATGGTAGTATCTGTGAACAGGGAACTGATCTGATTGTCCTCCGACGAGGTGACATATGCAGGCCGCCAAAACCGCTTCTGTGTCTCAGCGTTGAAGAGCAGCTGGTAGTCGTTGTAGGACTGGGTCAGGTGTGCGTTCCACTTCTCGAAACCCGAGGAGCCATGCCAGAGGCCGCAGTACTGCCGGTTTGCTGCAGTACCGTACTCGCGGAAGCTCTTGAGGAGCATCGATTGTGCGCGGCGTTGGCTGTTCTGGGTCTCAAAGTCTGCCTTGGTCATGCCGCACCGCTGAAACCAGGAGGGGACCTGGATCTGCTCCATCACGCCGGCATAGGTTGGGCTTGCGGCGGGGCCGGTAACCGCGACGATGGTTGAGACGAGACCCTTGGCAGACGAATCATCAAACCATTTCTGATACTGGGACGCGCTGGCCCCGTGGATAGCAGCGTAACCCGGACCGGTCCGCTGGACCCAGACAGCCGCGTATCGGACGGGACTGCCGTACACGCTCAGCGAAATCATTCGCCAGCCGGCAGGGGCGAGGGCGTTGAACTGAGTCTGGTGGTAGTTGTGGTCGGCGTTGACGTAGAATTTCCAGGCGGGGATGTAGGGTGCCCTGGCCTGGACTGTCGCATTCTGGCCAACAATCGCCTTTGGCTGGGGTGAACCGCCTTCGATAAGTTGGTCATACTGGTCGGGAGTTGGCGCAGCGCATGAGAGCCGGATGAGCAGCAGGATGGGCATGAAAAGGGAGATTATCAAGCGCATGGTGGACGATGTGCCTGGAAACCCAGGACTTGCTGTTCTGTGTTCAGATGCCTCTCCTCTGGATTGTATTGTGTGAGACCGCCGGATGCTGAACGCCGTTCATCAGAGCGAGCTACTTGGTTCTGGAAGGAGATAGAGACTCCCTCTCGGACTCTGCTCTGGAGGATCATGGGCACTTTATATGTGAATTTTGCCATGTTGAGTCCTCTCCTTAAGGCGAGAATGTGAATTTCCTCGCTGTTAGCTTGGGCTTTCTGAGCATTGCATCCCCAACACCATTGGAGAGGAGGGCTGTCCATTTTTAGCATGGGCGATACCTCAGCCGTTGACTTGTCGGCTGCAGAGCTCAACAGGGGGCCGTTGGAAGGACCGCAGCACAGCATTTCTGGAATGCGCGGACGACTCTAAAGTATGGCGACGTTCGTGTTGTGGTGCTCCGCCTGTGACTGGTGGTGGCTGGAGGCCGAAGTCGGTTGGGGCTGAAAAAGCAGCTGAGGTAGCGTGCTATGGGAAACTCAATCCCCCAATCGATTTGCGGTGAATGGTGAACCAAATCCCGTCAAACCACCTCGCTGGGGCAGTTTCAGGCGGGTATTGCTGCAATGACGTGTGACTCAAGCGTGATCCCTACCCAGCCAGCCAGTGCCAGACGCGATCAAATTGCGCACTCGCCGGGGGGTAGATCTTGTGATGTAGAGGGTCTGCCCCAATGTCGCCCAATCTTCTTTCGTAGGGCTGAACGGACTGTGGTTTGCAAGATTGGGCCGAGATAGTAGCAAATTGATTGGCTCGCTTTATTAAGACCGGGTGATCCCTGAGATTGGGATGCCAAGGATCCTCATTAATTTCGTGCTGGGCAGTCGCTGTACCGTGATACTATTGGGAGGGATGGTAATATTGGCGCTGTCGCTTTTTGCGCATCAGAGAGGGTGAAGAACGATTAATAACAAAGATGCAACTGCAAGACTTTAGTGCGTGCACTGAATATGGCTCCCGCGGCCTTTGTGAATATGGTAGTGGTCCGTAGGGAAAGGGGGTCAATAACTAAGACGTCATCTCAGCAAAAGCTAGCGGAGAGATTCGTGTTGGAGTGCCTATGAGTGATGGTCAGCTAGCAATAAACGTAGCAAGGCCACAACAAAAAAGGAGCTGGAAAGGAAAAGGGCAGAGTCACACGCACCAGCTCGGCAGTCGCTCGACTGCCACTCTCAAACTTCACCAGGGCCACGACGAGTTCGGCAAGCCCCGGCTCGACGCCCCTCAGAACTTCTCCCCACGGCTTCCCCTCAAAAGCGCGATACATTTCAAAGGGCGGTGTCTTGAAGGCCCCAGCCTCGGGCCAGGTCTCCCTGGTTGGGCTGCCGATGGTCTTGAAGATGCTGAGGATCAGCCCTAGCTGGTTCCCGTCCTCGTGCGCCGCCCTCGACTCGAAGAGGGGATGTGGAGGGTCGGGACAGCACTCCGCTAGCATGGTGCCGACGCCCCACATGTCGACCGCGGTGCCGTAGGACCGGTCGCCGAAGAGGACCTCTGGGGCGCGGTAGGGCCCAGTGCCGATGTCCAGGATCTTTCCATTTGCGGGCTCCACAGCGGCGGATAATCGCGGGTGCCACGCCGTGCCGAAGTCGGAGAGGCATGCTGGCCCGTCTGGTGACTCGAGAAGCACGGCCGATGGTTTAATATCCCTGTGAATGATTCCTTGGCTGTGGATGTCCTTGAGCGCCGTGAGGATGTCTCTGAAGCAAGACTTGACCCGGGCGGTCCCAAGAGCTCCTCGCTCGAGCATGTCGGCGAGGGAGAGGGGCATGTAGGGAAAGACGAGTACAAAGCGCTGCTCCTGGTCTCGGAAGGTCTCAAGAAGCGGAATGCATGGCCTCTTGAGTTCGCTCAGTATTCTCGCTTCCCTCACGGGGTCGTGTGGTGCGATGTTGTGTGTCTCAACAATAACCTTGAGGGCCTTGGAGCTGCACCGGTACACCTCAGCGGTGGCACCGCTGGCAACGTAGCGGCAATTCCTGTAGGTACCAATCCTGGTGGCTCCTGTGTCGCTGCCGTCACCACTGTCGTCACCACTGTCGTCACTCTGAGCGAAGTGCTCGTCTATTTGGGGAGTGTGGTTGGCCTTATTGACATCCGGTCCGGGGGCGGAGAATATATCACAGGCCGAGTCATAGGCTGCCTGACAAGCCGTTAACGAACTGGTCTCGAATCATATTGATTGCCGGGGGTCTCACTCGTGAAACGGAGTCGGTGTAGGCCTCGTTCTCAATGCTGAACGCACTCCCTCGCTGGGTTCCTCCTGCATCGATGGCTTGCTGTCTGGTCCTCTCGGAAAGAAGGATCAATTTTTACGTAAGCCTCGCCCTGAGAAGCACGGAAAGGGGGAAACCCTCACATCCTCTGGATATTCTCATATCTGTCGGTCGCCGTCAAGGATTGTTTCCAATCCGTGGCATCCGGCATATTGATCGATCGTCAGGAGTCTTGATGGCATAGAGTGAAAGGGTCGAGAGCCAGTCCACTTGCCAGCGACCGGGCGAAAAGAAGTTAAAGGTTGAACTTCGGCCGAGACCAACTCGCGCACGCGGGAACAACGGCTAATGGAGGAGCCACAGCCTAGAAGGCGGTTTTGGCGTCCGCCTCGTTTCGCTCTGGGACGATCAGGAAAAAGATGGGCGGAGATCGCAAACGTTCTCTCCCATCGAAAGGCAAATTTCCGGGGCCAAGCTCTATCATCCCCCCATCGCAGGGTCCACGCGTTTTAAGCGGCTGGTGGTAGATTCATATTCTGTACCGAGTAATTCTTGTACGAGTAACTCCAGAGGAGGATGCCATAAAGGACTCGGACTGTACCTTTGATTCTCTATCTCGCGCCTTTACAACTCTATCGGTTGGCCGTGGCATGGAATGGCCTCAATCGGATAGAAAAGTAGGCGGGCATATGTTGCTCCGAGGCGTGTCGCAGTGGACGGATCCTTTGCTTCGCCCTGGCTGTCGACGGATACAGATTGGTACGTAAATGGAGAACCATGACTCCGTGTGGGTGGTGGGGACGTTCGTTTTTCCACTGGGCAACGGGTACCCACGTCCATACGAGGTCAGTGCCATTGGTAACGTTCTTCAGCAGTAAAGTCTGGTGGGTCAGGGCCGCCGATGGATTGGGCTTGGTGCGCTGGGGCAGCACGAAGCCTTCCTTCAATGGGCGAGCCGACGTAGATCCAGCCTTGAACCTTGGAGGCTTGGAGCTAGGGACAGCATAACCCGATCACCACCAATTCAATTCTCCCCTCCTCTAGTCCGATCCAGAGGACTGCGACAACAACATTAACAACATTATCGTTTACCCGTATTTCCCTCATGCCACCATTGATACGCCCATTCATGTTGTAATCGCATTCCATACTCCCCTTGATATGCCTTAGACCCTCTGCCACGCCCTCTGCGTGTTTGCGCCACCCAGACAACTTTGTTTCGCAATGGAAGACCTCTCCCGTTCCGAGTACCCAGCTATGCTGGTAAGCCCATGTTTGCTTCCTCTTCTCCTCTGTCTTCTTGTTGAGCCTGCCTGAATCGGCAGCCCTGGGGGGACTAGAGATATACGATCGATTGTTCTAAGCTCCAAGCCGCAAGCCGTTGCTGACCAAGAGCCTCCCTTGCTCCTGCTCCTCAGGCAAACCTTCCCCCTGGTCAAGCTTCCCAGGCACTCACCGAACGGGTGAAGCGCATCAACAAGATCAACAACGAAATCGCAGACTGGCTTCAGGTAGCGCATACCCAGTCGCAAAATCCCCACGACAGCCGCGATCCGTATGGGTGCTAACACAGGTCTTTTGGACAGGAGCGCCGCAAAGTTGAGGAGCAATATGTTGCTGGGTTACGGAGACTCCTGGTTTTCCGATTTCCAAATGCCACCTCAGAGCTTGGGTACGTGAACAACCACGCCCGTCTGTCATCCACGCGATGCTATCACCCTTAGTTGTCTCCTTTTTTTCTCTACTTTTCTTCTTCTTGGTCTTTCCTTCCCCAGGATAGCCACCGCATTGCTAACGACTCCTAACCACTGCATAGTGTGTTCCAGTCTCCCTGGGATAAGGTTCTCCAATCAGTCGATGCCATCGCAGCTTCCCACCATCTCTACGCCACGCGCATCGAGAAGGATGTTGAGCTGCCACTGCGGAACTTTCACCTCAAGAAGGAGATGGGAAACATGCAGACCTTCATCGCAAACCTGCAGGGCATGGCAAGGGAGCTGGAGGAGGCGCAGGCTAAGGCCGACAAGTTGAACAGCAAGGGAGGGAAGGCGAACCTTCAGAAGGTCGATGTCGCCAACTCCAGGGTTGACAATGCGTCGCAGCAGTGGGAGTCACAAGCCCCGTTCATATACGAATCTCTCCAAGCTCTCGATGAGCAGCGGACAAACCACCTGCGCGACGTCCTGACACAGCTGCAGACCCACGAAGTCGACCAGGCCACCCGTACCCAGGCGTCGGCAGAGGATGTTCTAAATTTGACGCTCGAGATAAGCACGGCCCAGGAGATTCAGAGCTTCGCGCAGAAGACCACGGCGGGGCGCCCAAAGATCGAGAAGCGGGAACGAGGCCCTCCTACAAGGCAGTCCAGCGTGGCGGCGAGTACGACCTTGAGGCCGCCAAGCAGCAGTGCAGGTGGCCATGAGGATGACCACACGAGCGAACACTCGGGAAGGAACGAGCATCACACAGGCACGTGGACTAGTCGGCAGATATGAGAGCCCTTGGTCAAGGATTATGCTGACAAGCAACGTGCAGAATCGAAGCTGCGCAGCCGGATCGGCACGATGCTCGGCCGACGACGGCAGAGCATACACGGCGGCTTTGGCCAGCTATCACCATCCAAGGGTGGAGGTGGCCCGTTCAGCCGCGGCCTCAGCAGCAGCCACGGACGCAGCATATCGCCACGCGCATCCTCACACAACCTTGCTGAGGCGAGCAGGCTATCGTCGCTTGCCGAGACACCCGACTCACCGAAACCGCAGCAGATGTCCGAGAGCAAGGAGAACCCGTCGCACGAAGGAACTAATGGAGTAAATCATACGGACGGGCCAGCAGAGCCCGTGACGCTGTTAGATAAGCCTGCGGGGCCGAGCTTGCTAAACGGAAGCCCGGAGGACATTTTCGATGCGCCACCCGGACCGCCGCCAACCGACGCACCCAAGGAGACCCCCGCGGCGGATCCAGTCAAGGACTCGGAGGGGTTCACCGTCCCGGCCCCGATGAACGATCCGATATCCCTGGCGCAGAAGGAGGCAGCCGCCGAGGCCGCTGAGGAGGCGGACCAACCGTTCAGGCTCAACATCCAGAAGGAGCCGGTGGCGGAAGAGGATGCCGCAGCGCAGCAGGCAGCCATCTCCAACGTAGCGAGCACGCTCTCCGCGGCGATGCCGTCGCGCAAGACGGGCACGGTCCGCGGACGGAGGGACGTGCGCAACACCATCTACATGCCGGCGCCGATGCCGCTACAGGAGAGCGGCAGCGGCGTCGTCTCGCTGGCGGAGAGGGAGAGCACCAGCCTGCTGCCCCCCTCGCCGCCCGCGCCGCTGACGGCCGCGGCGAGCACCTTGTCGTCGCGGCCCTCGGCCGTCGCGGCGCTGGCGTCGGAGGCGAGCATCGCGGCCACCTCGGACACGCAGTCGGTGCGGTCTGCGACGTCGCTCGGCAGCCTGGCGCACGCGAGGCACCCGGACATGCACCACCCGGGGCTGAACGCCTCCATCATCGAGACCGTCTCGGCGAGCTTCGAAGGTGGTGAGCTCATGTCTGTGAAGAGCAGCGGGGAGATCGCGTTCGCATACAACATGACTGCCGATTTCAACGCCAAGGGTGAGTGTGATGGATTAAAGCCTAATTGTCGCGTTGTGTGGCCTCCCTTTATTCAAGTCTTCAGTGCTGACTCGTTGTCTGTGACGTCCGTCCGAGAACAAAACGACACGAAACTAGACCGCGAAACCATCCGCATAAACAATTTCCCTCTCCTCGATGTGATTGGTCCGAACCGCATCTTCGTCTCCAACACGGGCCACCCGGACGAGTTCGCTCTCGACACGTCGCACCTGTCGAGAACGACGCCCTCGCCCGCCTTCACCTACCGCCTGCACAGCGAGTCCGGCGACGACCCGGCCCACCTATCGTCGCTGTGCCCCCTCGTCGTCAAGCCCGCCTGGCGGCCGACCCCCGACCACAAGCTCGGCCTCCTGCTGCAGTACAGGCTCAACCCGGCGTTCGCCGCCGGCGCGGGTGCCGGTGGGGAGGGCGTCACGCTGCACAACCTCATCATGGTGGCGACGTACGAAGGGAGGGCCGCGGCGGCGCAGACGAAGCCGGCGGGGACGCACCTCAAGGACAAGCACCTCGTCTACTGGCGCCTCGGGGACATGATCCTCTCCGGGGGGGCCGCGGCGGCGGAGGGGGGGTGGCAAAAGATCGTGTGCCGCGTCGTCGGGGCCGAGGGGTCCGACCTGCAGCCGGGCCACGTCGAGGTCAGGTGGGAGTACACTCCCGCTGCCTCTCTTGCCATCGGTGAGGACGGGAAGCAGCAGCCGACGACGGACGGGCGCATCTCCGTCAGCCGGCTGCTCGACGACAAGGGGAAGGGGAAGGCCGTCGAGGACGGCGGGGACGATCCGTTCGCGGACGACAACGGGCCCGTCACCCCGCGGGTGGACGAGAGGAGGTGGGAGAGCGTGGCGGTCGTGAGGAAGGTTGTTAGCGGGCGTTATGAGGCCAAGTGATTATAGTACATTAGCGAAAGGGGGCACTGGTGTGCTCAGACAGTGTGGGGTGGGTGCCCTATGGCTGTCAAGTTCAGTGTAGATTGCTTGGATGGTTACAATGTTGTGGGGAGTGGATGGAGGATCGTGCACATACCTACCATGTTTCCTGAGGTCGGTCGACATAGCGAGGTGCCTTTGGGCGCTGTCGAGATCGGACTGAGATTGAGGTCGTTCGGGGGAATGGGAGAACCGACGGCTGGTTGGTGGAGGAAACCCCTGTGATACAAACCGCTGCACATATACGCATCCTGTAGGTCTTTCGCCATCACTTCTGTTTAGATACTAGGACATTATACCTCTTGTTGCAATTGTTACCCGACTACCTTGCCCACTATACTTCTCATCTGGCATTCCCCCAGGGTCTTGGTTAGGGCGACATTAATGCCAAATGTCAACAGTGACGCTAGGCTTTGAGGGTTCCGGAGACACAAGACCCCCGATTACAGTAGAGGCAATCGTATCTGACATCCATTGTAACCTACGGGGCTCATTCCAAAGCAAGTAAATACCGCCTTGAATATTAATAAGAAGTGTGAAAATTATTGCAGCATTGAAACCGATCTTGTCAAATATCATTGCATCATGGCTTTGCACGCCACTCACACGTATGCCGCCGCCGAGTCGAAAAGCCAATATTGATGTCATTCGGGGGGGCGCCTCAGTCTTTTCCACATCCATCCACCGAACGCCAGAGAGAGCACCTGCAAAAAGGAAGGAAACAAGCCATGCCTATCCACGCCGAAGGTAACATACGCGGCGAGAGCACAAAGCATAACTAGGTAGGTAGGTAGGTAGGTAGGTGTCAAGAAAGCGTAGCAGCAGCCCCATGTGGCTTCCACAAATAGCCCCAGCCAAAAGCACAGCTCACCCAAGCCTCGAAGACCTCGTGTGCTCCTCGTAAAACTCGAGCGTCAGCGCGGCCAGGAAGCCCGGGATGCAGCCCTTCTCCCTGACCCAGAACTTGATCTGGTCGGCGATCCTCTGCGCGAAGGCGCTCCTGGGCCCGCCGCCGACCTTCATGGTCCCCCTCTCGCCGTCGAAGACGATGCTGTTCTCGTGCTCGTCCGTGGCCGACGGGTGGTAGACTGACTCGACGCGCATCTTGCCGTTGGGGATGAAGGTGACGGTCCAGCCGAGCGTGCTGAAGATGGCCTCCTTGAACTCGCCCGACTTGGCCGCCCACACCTCCTTGAGCCGCCGCGACGTCTTGTGCGCCGACGCCGCCTCCGCCCGCGCGTCCTCCACCTCGCGCCGCGCCGCGTCCAGCGCCGACAACGGCACCGTCGGGAAGTCCGACGGGCGGGCCTCCATGTGCGCCAGCAGCTCCGCGTTCTCCCGCTCCAGGCTGCGCAGGCGCGACGCCTTGACCGCCTCGTGGTCCGACGTCGGGTTGGAGCGGAGCGCCAGCACGCGCGTCCGCGACGACTCCCTAGCCGCCGCCAGCTGCGCCCGCGCCACGCGCAGCTCCTTCTCCGCCAGCCGGTGGGCCCGCTGCAGGCTGCCCAGCTCCTCCTGCAGCTTGCGGTTCTTACGCGCCAGCTGGCCGAGCTGCGCCGACTCGGCCGCGCCGTCGTTGTCGTCGTCGCCGCGGGGGCGCTTCACCCCCAGCCCCGCTGGCGTAGGCGACGACGTCGACGCCGACGACTCCATCGAGGTGAGCTCCGCATGCAGCCGCTGCGCCTCGACCTTGTACTTGTCCACCAGGTCCTCGAGCTCGTGGATCCGCTCCGACTTCTTCTGGTCGAAGTTCTCCGGCTGAAAGGTCAGGTCCTCGGCGTCGAAGGTCTTGAGCTGCGCCCGAAGGTATTCTACCTCTTTCACTGCCAGCGCTCGCTGTCGCTCCAGACGCATGCGGAACTTGTCGGCCGCGAGAGCGGAGCCGTTTGCCAGCGAGTCGGCTGGGGAGGAATTGTGCAAGGGTGGCGCTGCCTTGAGCTTCTCGATCTCGGCGGACAGTGTCCTCTTCTCCCGTTCGAGTTCATGGATGAGAGAGTCTCGCTGGTGCAGCTCCGGCTCAAGAGTACCAAGCCTCTCAACGAGGGAGGCCGAGTTGAGCCTTTCCTGCACGAGAGCCCGGCCGAGGGCTTCGGGGGAGTCAAACTCGATCTCCTCGCCTGAGCCCGACTCGTTCTGTAGGTAAGCGGTCCAGGCCCTGCGCTCATCCTCGAGCCTCTGCCGCTGAATGCGAGCCTCCCTAAGCTCGGCCTCGAGGCTCTCCGAGGCCTGCAGCTTCCGCAGGAGCGTCCGCTTCTCCTCCTCCACGACCTCCACCGCCCTGTGCGACTGGCGGAGTTGCTTCAGCTCGGCCAGCTGGTCCCTGTTGGTAGCCTCTAATGCGCGGATGTGCTGCACTTGCTCAGTGAGCTCCCTACGGATGACGGCCATCGTCTCGGCATCGCCCGTATGCGCCTTGAGGCGGAGCACGTCGGCCTCGAGCCTCCCAATCGTGGCGTCCCTCTCGAGCAGCTGCGCCTGCGTCCTCTGGAGGGCCGCATCCCTCTCCCGCTCCTCCTCGCTGAGCTCCTGCACCGACCTCTGCGCGCTGGCGACTTGCTTCCGCAGGTCAAGCGTCTTCCGCTCGTTTATCCTAGCTTCCTCGTCCTTAGCCGCGCTGAGGTCCTCGAGCTGCTCCCGCAGCAGGCGCATCTCCTCCTCAGCGTCGCGGGCGCGCCTCTCGAGCTCCCGCGTCCGCGTGTCCTTCTCGTCGCGCAGAGCTTCCAGCTCGGCATGCAGGGCCTCGAGCCGCCGCTGGGCGGTGCCCCGCTCTGCCTCTGCCGCCTGCTTGAGCTTGAAGTCCTCCTCGGCGCGGCGTCGGGCCTCGCGGACCTCTGAATCGTGCTGCAGGCGGGCCATCTCTTTTTCCTGCTCGTGCGTTGTGATTCGATAGTTGAGGGTGCCGATCTCGGCCTTCAGCTCTTCGATCCGCCGCCGCTGCGTCTCGTATTCTTCTGCGTCCGGGGGCGCCATGTTCTCCTTGCTACTCTCCCGGGAGACTGCGCGGGAGGAAGTCTCATAGTCTCCTCCGCCGCCTAACAAGCTCAGTCTGTTGGGCCGCCCCGCCTGGCCTGGAGGCTGAATTTGTTGGGACGCGGCGGCGGTTTCTCCGGTGAAGAGATTGTACGAGGGCTGGTTCGTTGTGGCACGGAACGAACCGATCTAAAAATGAAGGGTGACAAATTGTCAGTGGTAGCCAACCTCAGATACTCTAGATACTCTCCGCAAAGGAATGCCTAACTGTGTAGGGAGATCAATGCACCGCTGGAGCCGAGATAAAAATGTCTTGAGGCTCAGAGCAAGGGTGCAGTCGGAAAGTCGGTGGATTGTCAACTGCCCGGGTTGTTGTTTACACTTACTCGACTTTCGCGCAGGGATGTTTGTGGTCGTGGGACGCCACTTCCAGTACTGGCACGGAAACGTTGGCTTGCCCCAATGGACTCACGCCTGCCACCGGCGGAAGCATCTCCCTGACCTTGGGGCGTATGGGCCCGCATCCTGATGAGTGACGATGTCAAAACGCGTGGTCCGGGGCTGCGTCGCGATGTCCTTGGTCGCATTAGACAGGTGCATCTTGAGCTACAGCGGTGTGATACGCTCTCACGTGACATGTTGGCCCACCTCAATCTTCAACCCTTGCGGACACTCGACACAGAATCCGACGACTTTCGATGGCACAAGACGGAAATCCATCTTGACGCTATGAAGATGGCTGCTCTTTGAAGACCTTGGACAAATCAGGACAAAGGGGGAAGCTCACAGAATTGTATGCTTGCTGTCCCGAGGGATGTTTCCCGTGTGCTATCCCTTTGTTCAACTAACACCACCTTTGGCAGCTACACCCTAGGGATGGATAGATGCTATCTCTATGCACTCGCTCCAGTTTACATAAGCAGCAAATGAGGGTGGAGTAATCTCATGGTGACAGATATGCACTCCGACTATCATACCTCAACAGACTAACACGATGGAGGAGTTTGTTGGACATTGTTGCTCCCTGGTGTCGAAGGATTTAATATTGACAAAGGAGGAAATATTTCGAGATACTTGCACCACCTATCCACTTAACAAAGAGGCTAGAGACAAGCTTTCGAGCTCCCCTAATAACCGAAATCCTTACTCGAAGCTGTAAAAATAAAAATAACAATAGCATAGGCTCCCCGCAGTTGGGATTGGTGGTTAAGCAGTCCGGTTTCGCAGTCTGTACTACCCAAGCTCATCTCATACCCGTGGCTCGAGTCGTGCCCAGCACCCCTGCTCAGGACATACGTCAGACCCGAATGTCCCGTGCAGCATGCAGCTGCAGGCGGTGATCATGCCAAGTCATTTTCTTCCAGCTCCCAAAGCTCCCTCGGCAACTTCTGGAACTCTTCCATTTACACTTTCGACCTTGACAGCTCTTGACCACATGGCCGTTGCGAAGAGAAAGTCGAGGAGCAAGCAAAGTCTGCACCCTCCTCTCATCTTCGTTCCTTCTGTAACTGTGTCTGAGATACGCTCTCCAATTGACACAGATCGCCCGCGACCAGCCTGACAGAAGAAAAAAATGTTCGCGGTCTTGCGCCCCAGGGTATGCTGGATCAGCTTCTCCCGAACCTCAGACATCATAATAAACAAGTCTGACAGTTTTCCACATATAATTGGCAGGGCGCCACCATATCATATCTCAATTCGACGACTCGTTCAGCCACTTGCCGTCGCTGTATCGACCGTACAGCTTCTCTAACACTCCTTCCTGTAGTCCAGCTATCTCGATCTCACCGTCTCGTCGCGAGGCCTTACTCGAACTCCACGGACGGCGAGTCAGGATCCTCCTCAGGGAATCGTAGCCGCACAGATGTCTCCGGCATATCATCCTCGGAATCGACCAGGACGACGTCATCGGGGTCGTCCTCATCGTCTTCATCGCCCTCATCGACCCGCTCCCTCGTTCAAGAACAGTCCCTCGACTGGGAAGACAAAGTGAACTACGATAACATCGAGAAGTTCTCGGACCTCCCATACCGCGAGCTGGGCTACAACCAGCACATGCTCATCAACGCCGAGTTCAAGCGTGCCCTGGGCGATATCGTCAAGGCATTCCAGGCGCCCATCATATATGCGTTCGCCTACGGGTCCGGGGTGTTCCCGCAGAGCAGCAGCGGCGGCAAGACGCCGAAGGAGGAGCTGGTCAGGTCGGTCCACCCGAGACCCGACCCGGCGATCGTGCGGGCGCAGGGGGAGACGCCCAAGATGATCGACTTCATCTTCGGCGTGTCGCACACGCAGCACTTCCACTCGCTCAACATGCGCCAGAACAGGCACCACTACAGCGGCGTGGCGAGCTTCGGCTCGGGCCTGGTCAGCAGGATCCAGGACCGGTACGGGGCCGGGGTGTACTTCAACCCCTACGTCACGGTCAAGGGCACGCTGATCAAGTACGGCGTCGTCAACATCGACACGTTGTGCAAGGATTTGACGGAGTGGGACACGCTCTACCTGGCCGGTCGGCTGCACAAGCCCGTCAAAATCATACGCGACAACGCGCGCGTGCGCCTCGCCAACCAGACGAACCTCCTGGCCGCGATCCGCACCGCGCTGCTCATGCTGCCCGAGACCTTCACGGAGCGCGAGCTGTACGCCACCATCGCCGGGCTGAGCTACCTGGGGGACCCGCGCATGAGCCTGCCGGCCGAGGACCCGCGCAAGGTGGCCAACATCGTGGGCCACAACGCGGCGCACTTCCGGCGGCTGTACGCGCCCCTTGTCCGCGTGCTGCCCAACGTAGACTACGAGGTGGGTGGGGGGGACCCGGACTCCGCTCCCGCCGACGCGGACCTGCCGATGCGGCAGGCCATGAGCGACGCCACAAGGGGCAACATGGTGCGGCGCCTGCCCAAGATGTTCCGGTCGCGGCTCTACTTCCAGTACCAGAAGAAGTGGCGCGTCTCGCGGGCCGACTTCGACCGCGCGACGGAGAACCTAGGTAAGGAGGAGGGCGGGATCACGTTCGGGGCCCGACAGGGCGGCGAGTTCGACCGGCGGATCGCGACGGAGGACGCCGCCGAGAGGAGCGCCACCATGCGCGCCGTCGTCAAGCAGACCATCTGGTGGCCGAGCACGGCGCAGACCATCAAGGGGTTCTTCATGATCGGGTTCGGGAGGTCGCTCAGGTACGTGGCCGACAAGGCGGCCAAGTACAGGGCGGGGAGGGCGGCGAAGGAGGAGGCGGCGCTCCCGGAGCCGTCGGGTTCCGGAGGGGAGGAGGGGAGGGGGAAGGGCGAGGCGGGGGTGAAGAAGGATGGAGACAACCCGAGGTGACTGTGAGTTTCTCCCAACCGCTCTGACGCTTTCTTTTTTTAAATTTCTTTTCTATGTTGTTGGGCGGTACGGCGGTATAGACCAAAAGGGGTTTGCATCGCACGGAGTTCATACTTTGGCTGTAATATTTTGTTGTATTTCTTGTATTTTTTTCCGCCGACCGGCCGCCACTCGGCCAGGGCACTGCGGACTTCGGCCGGCTCGCCGGGTATGATCATCATCATGGTGGCTACCCAACCTCCCACAACCAGAAAGGGACGGAGACAGGAGAGCAACGTTGCCACACACGGAGGCTTTTTTTTATCCTTCCACACCGGCTTAACCATCTGTGGCGGCCGCCCCCTTCCCCTTTCGTTACAGGATTTCTTCCTCTCGGGGAAATCGCCCTTGTCTTTTATTTGTGGACTTGTTAAAAGGGAGGTCATGTATGAATTAGAGAACAGGCAGCGCAAAACAGAGTGGTAGAAGGGGCCTTGTGTGGGTAGCGTTCATCAGAGAGCCAGTCGCGGTGTGTGGTGGCAGCTCTTGGACAGCCGTCAAGCTTGGAACAGGTTTGGGGGATGGCTTTGGGGGTCTCTGTGGTTCGTCAATATTTTGGATTTGCTCCTTTTCTCAGCTCTTATCTCTAGGGGCTGGATTGGACCAGGTGAAAATGGACGGCTTTGGGTCTCTCATTTTTGTTCAATAACTCATATGCCATATCCAAATTATTGACTCTGTACTATTGTATGATATTACACTAACCATTATGTATTCCCATGCCGCACAAAGGAGAGAAACCTGCCGGTGGCACACGGGTGCGACCATCATCTGGGGAGCTGACATCCCTTGGGAACGAGCCGTGGCGCTTCGCTATTTGCCTCCGGTGCAAAATAGGAGAGAAACGACCTGGTAGGTAGTGGGCGGACTACTGCCTACCACTGCTTATTCGCATAGTTGGCGGCGGTGTCGATGACCTTGTCGGTGAAGGTCTCGCTCCCGTTGTCGGGCTCGTCACCGCTCCGCTTGTTCTGCCTGCTGTCGCCGGCGCGGTTGCTGCCCCCGAACGCACCCTCAGAGCCGTAAGAGTCAGAGGGCGAGGAGTCGTTCTTGTCCCGACGGGACGAACCAAGGCCGTGGTCCGAGCGCCCACCAGTGTTGTTGGACGAATCGACGCTGGCCTCGGAGCCGTTGCCGCCGTAGTTGGGTTTGGTGGTCAGGCTGTTGACGGCGCCGGCGTCGTTGATGCCTCTGTTGTTGTTGTTGTCGTTGTTGCTGTTGTCGTTGTCGTTGTAGTTGTTGTTGTTGTCGTTGTTGCTAGTGCTGCTGTTGTTGTTCTTCTTGGAGGGAGAGGCTGAGGAGCCAAAGTTGTCACTCTCGCGACGGTGGTCGAAGCGGGATGCCCGGCCGGGAGCATCCCCGCTCTTAGGCCCATCAAAGCGGTCCCCGCGTGGGTAGGCTGTGTTCGGGGAAGGGAGCTCGCCCCGTTCATAGCTGCCTAGTGGGCTGTTAGTCACCCACATGCGGGTATTGTAGGAAAGAATTAAGCGTACCACTCATGTTGGGGTCGGAGTTGGAGGAGTCGTTGTATGAGTCCATGATGGATGAAAGAAGTGTAGGCTCGTGTGGTTGTAAGAGGTAGGCTTTGGTCAGGGGTCAGTGGGTGGTTCCTGGGATGTCGTTGTGTGTTGAAGAGAGGGCCGATGTTGAAGACAAAAGGATGAGGCAAGAGGAATCGTGCAGGTCAGACACTTCGCCATTTATATAGAAAGTGAGGTTCGGAACATCTACGCGGCAAAGTTGGTACAGACTCGCACGAGGCCTCTCGCCCATGAACCCCCCCCCNCCCCCCCCCCTACGGCGACACGGACAATATCTCAAGACGATAGGTTGACCTCATCGAGCGTCAACCGTGCTGCCACCCTCATCGTACAATTGGACGGCAGGGTCCATCTCCCCCAAGGCATCGCGAACCACAGCATCCTCAACCCGCCAGTGGGACGTCAGTATCAGCATTGCGAGGCGATGCTTGCGGGGCCGGCAATGAAGTCCCTCTACCGGACATTTGGCCTAATCCCAGACCGACCGCTGCAGCACCGGTGGCATCAAAGCCGGTTTCCTAACGAGCTCACACTTGGAAGTTGAGCTTGCCCTTAGAACTTAGGCTCGGACGCGTCGTGTGGCCAAGATAGAAGCAGGTTTGGCCTGGCAAGTTTTCCAACCTTCGTCCGGATGTTGCCAGACTTCCCGGGGGGCTCTGTCTGTGAATACGAGATGATAATCTAGAACGGCACACCGATAGCATCGATAGCGGGAGTTGAGTTGGTCGGTGACGGTGACGCAAGCCAGACGTTCCAACTTTTGGCTGGCAGCGGTGCAAATTGAGGGAACCGATGCCCCCACTCTGTCCACATTAAATCCCCTTCTTGGCGGTGGGAAAGGACCCTGAATCTCCAATCCTCCGTAGGTCATCGTAGGGTCTCTATCAAGTGCCATCTACCTGAACAACCTACCCTACTTACCCACTGTCTTATGTTCCTCGTCCATCAATGAACTATCACTGTATCTGGCGGCTATACTTGTATCTCTTTTAGGCACGAACCTACCTACCTAGCTATGATAGCAATCAAAATCACAAGTGATCGACAGCCTGGCACATTAGGTCATGGACTTGTTTGTTTATATTGCTGATTGTGAAGTTAAATCTTACCGCCAGGTGAAGTTGTCCTCTCGACGCCCCAGCAGGCAACGATTATGGTGAGAGCAGAGAACTGATAATGATTCATCGGACGCCTCGGTGCGTTCGGTACCTCCACGAGTACCTAGGTACACATTCCCTCCAGTAATATCCTGTCTACAGCACTCTTACCTCCCACTCCGGCCGTATCACTAAGCACCCCCGCGAAGAAACTTCATCGTCTCCTCCATGTTCTGCCCCATCCCGCAAGACAGCTCCTTCAGCTCGTCCAGCTCCCTCACAACGTCCTCCGCCTCCTGCCTGACGATGCCCCACGAGTCCGCGCCCAGGGGCACCCGCATGGGGATGCGCCGGCCCCTGCTGGCCAGCTCGTAGAAGGCCGCCGCGACGGGCTCGGGCCTGGACCAGGATTCCTGCATGGCCGCGTTACCCAGCAGGGCCTCTATCATGCGGGTGGGCATGTCCGGCGCGGCGTAGGCCGGGTGCCTCGCGGGCGAGGTCTTGAGGCTGGGCCCGGCAAAGTTGGTCCGGACGGCGCCCGGCTCGACGATGCATAGGTGCACGTTCCACTCGGGCCTCAGCTCCTTGGCCACGCTCTCGGTGAACCCCTCGACGGCGAACTTGCTGGCGTGGTAGTAGGCGCTCCCGGGGATGCCCGTGAACCCGCCCACGCTGGTCACGTTGAAGATGACGCCGCCTCCCGCCCCGGTCTTGGGGTTCTCCTCCCGCATGACCCGCAGCGCCTGCCTGGTCACCTCGGCGGTGCCCCAGAAGTTGGTCTCGAGCTGCTCCCGTGCCATGGCGTCCGGGATGGACTCGGTGTCGCCCACCAGGCCGTAGCCTGCGTTGTTGACCACCACGTCGAGCCGGTGGAAGTGGGAGAGGGCCGAGTTGACCGCCTCGGTGATGGAAGAAGGGGAGGACACGTCGAGGGCCAGCTTGAGGATCCTGCCGTCGCCAGATGGAAGGTAAGAGAGCGATGACGGGTTACGGGCCGTCGCTACCAGGCGTTGGTTTGGCTTGGATGCAATGTGCAACGCCAGCGCGGCGCCGATGCCTGAGGAGCAGCCGGTTACTGAGGGCGGATGTGTGTTAATGTTAGTAGTGAATACATCAGCGGGGGTGCGAATAGATATCGCCAGGTGTGATGCCTACTGAACCAGACAGCATCGGCCGGGAGGTGGTACGGGGTTGTATTGTTCTTGAACATTGTGGGTAAGTTGATATGCTGATGATATTTTGCTTGTATTTGATGTTCTGATGGCGTTCAGCTGGTGTCTGGTGGTTGAAGATATCGATTCCAACTCTCCTAACTGGCGACATCAGTCTGGCATTTTATACCTCCTTCGCCAGGCCATTCGGGTATCATCTTGTCTCAAGTGTCCGGGAGCCCGAAGCATTCAAACGGCACCATCCAGCTTAGGTCCGTGATTCAGCTGGTCCACCAGTAGCCTGCAAAAGCCAATGTCGCGACGTTCGCGGAGACCCGGATTCTTCTCCCTTGGTACACGATCGTTCGTGATTCATCTCAAGGCTATCTTTCATGCTTGCGAAGATGCATCCGGCCCTGATGCCAGCCACTCGCTCAGGAGTTAAGCCCGGGTTCCCGGAGCGGCTGCGTGGTACCGAGTCTCCGCTCAGGGGAGGCTGACTTAGCTGACACCAGTCAGTCACACAACATGGGCCTAGGGCCTAGTCCAGACGCTACTTCCGCCGTTGCGCGTTCTGCAAGCTGCTGACATGGAAGTGACAACCCCGCGTCAGCCATCTGCTTGTCAGCGCTTTGTCTCGGACTCAATTGCACCAACCCCAGATGGCCCTAACAAGTATCGCAGCCAGAGACCGGGACTGCGAGACACCTACAAGCACCTAAACACCACGGAACTGTACGTGATCGGAATTTGGTATTTGGCGGGATTATTAGGAAATTCGCCACGTTGATGGTATCTCTAAGCATTCAGTACCTTAGGTAAGTAGGTAGGTCCTAGGGAGGTACATAGAAATTCCAGACAAGATCAATCCATGAAAATCATTCCGGCAACAGCAAAATCCACTACAGAGTACACCTTGCGTGTTCCCACCCCCACCAACTCCGCTACCGTCCGCTTGCCCCAGCCTCTCGCTTTAGTTAGATCCTCTCCAACCGCACGAGGAGCCCGTCCCTGGGCCTCAGCACGACGCCCGGGTTCCGCAGCTCGACCTTCATGCCGTTCCGCTCCAGCTCCTCGCTGGGCCGGAAGCGGAACCGGCTGACGACCTCGATCAGGAGCGCCTTGATCTCCGTGTAGGCGTACTGCTTCCCGATGCACTGCCGGGGCCCGTTGATGAAAGTCATGACGGAGTAGGGCGTCGCGGCCTCCCCCTGGAGCCTGTCCCACCGCTCCGGGATGAACTCGTCCACGTCTGGGCCCCAGATGCGCGGGGAGAGGTTCGTCACCGAGGGGCAGAGGACCAGGTTCGTCCCCTTGGGGATGCGCGTGCCGCAAATCACCACGTCCGTGGCGGCTTCCCTGTGGGAGCCGACGGCTGTTTGATGGGTAAACGGCGTCAGTATTTTTTCTTCTTCCTTTTTTTGCCTGGGCATCGTTCAAACTTAAACTCCGCGAGGGAGGGAAGAGAGCCAATAACGAGGAGGCACATCGCTTACCAGGGCTGTACAGGCGGAGGAGCTCCCGCACAAAGTTGTGCATGTAGCGCATCCGCTCAATGTCGGAGTAGTCCGGCTGGGGCTTCTCCTTCAACAGGGCCATTATCTCTGCCCTGAGTTTGTCCTGGACCTCGGGGATGGTGGCCATAACGTAGGTTGCCCAAGTCATTGAGCCAGCTGTGGTCTCGTGGCCGGCGGAGAGGAAGTTGAGGAGCTATAGGTGATGGCAGGACGGACGGGTGGGCGAGGCTTGTTAGTGGTGGTCGCTATGGAACTGATGGTTGTGGACTGGATCAACCGAGAAATGGTATGCATCAACGGAAAGAAGTGGGAAAGAGCTCACATGTCCCAAGATCTCCTCGATTGTCAGCGCATCCTTGCCCGTCAGCCGCTCCTCGATCATGTATGTCAGCAGGTCGCGGCTCTGGAACTTGGCCTCGGCGCCCTGGGCTTGGCCGACGTCCCGGATGCGGTCGCGGATGCACTGCCGCAGCATCGAGCGGATCTCCTGCGTCGCCTCGACGAAGCCCCTGTTGGCGGGCACGAACCAGAGCAGCCTCCGGACGGGGACGTGCACGTTGATGAAGGAGATCAGGGCCGAGAAGTAAGACTGGTCGAACATGCGGCGGTAGCACTGGAGGAAGTCCAGCCTGAGCCGTTCGGACTTGAGGTTGCGCAGCTCGACGCCCAGGGCGGTCACGCCGATGATGTCGATGGTCGCCTTGGAATAGATGTGCTGGACCTCGACGGTCCCGGTCGGATTCTGCCGCATCTGGTCGTCCAGGTAGCGGGTCAGGTCCTTCGCCTTCTCCTGGAATACGGGGAGCATCTTCTTGAGATTGGGGATCGAGAAGGTATCTGAGCGAGCATGTCAGTCAAGGGAGTCACACAAGTCTCCAGTCCGACACGTTTCACACGTTTTTACATACTAAGAATCAGCTTTCGCTGCTTCCTGTGCTCATCGCCCTCAGAGAAGAGCAGACCCGTGCCGGCAATCTCGCCCACGAAGCGGTTGAAGAAGCCCGGCTTCGTGAAGGAGTAGCAATACGTCTGGAACACCTCCCTGTGGGCCTCAATGCCGTTTACCAGGAGGGACTCCTTGTTGGCGAAGCCGTAGTATCGCACAAAGGGTGCGTCGGGCCAGTGGCGGGCCCATTTGAGGTACAGCTCGTTAGGAGAGGAGGCGCGGAACTGGTTTGCGATCTGCCCAACCATGAAGTGGTTGCCCTGGAGCGCGTTGGTGCGTTTCAGTCAGTGCTGGGTGCCCTTCGGATTTACACAAAGTGGTCTGTTGTAAGTGAGCGGTATGGGACTCACCTCTGGGGTAGGGAGGTGTCTCAACGGCGAGAAGAAGACAGGGTAGATGAAAATTCTGCATATCTTGAGGACAATATACTGCAGCAAGAAGAAGCATAGGAAGGTCTTGGTGAGTGTAGCTTTTGGGGTCGACGCCAGTGACCTGGATTC
Organism: Pseudohalonectria lignicola; assembly: GCA_003049395.1. Lineage (NCBI taxonomy): Eukaryota > Fungi > Ascomycota > Sordariomycetes > Magnaporthales > Ophioceraceae > Pseudohalonectria > Pseudohalonectria lignicola. Next base: position 172,969 of record PYSP01000021.1, read on the forward strand.
GTTGACTCCCACCGTCCCGACGGTCTCGATCACCGAGAGGATGGCGCACACCTGTACATCCATTGTTGGATGGGGGTGTTTATCCTGGCCTCCAATGCTGATTTTTGGCAATGTGTGACCAAGGAATGGTGTTGAAAAGGTAGGTCAAAGGAATAGTTGAGTGATCTCGGCTCTTGTGTGCCTTGGGGGCACAGCTGACAGATCGATCCCAGGGATAAGTTGGGCCACCTTCTCCAGTGTCCGGACCCAAAGGGAGGGGTACTAGGATGGGCAGCTGAACAGCCGGGAAGACAAGTTACACAATTGGCGAGATTGGGTGTTTACAGCGTACTAGGGACCGGATTGTCTGGCTGGCTGACTCTTTGGTGTGTCCAAACACCAGATCCGATGGCCAGGATCCCAGGTCGAGCCACGGAGCGACAGCGATACCCTTATATATCAGCCGCCCGGTTTCCAATTTCCCACCTTAACCCACCACACCTCTCAATGGGGAATCGACAAATCGACACGGCCTGCCTTTTGCCCGTTTACGCAGTAATACTGCGTATTTCGGTCTATCCTTCAAACCTGGCCCCATGTTCCCTTCCCCATGTCTGTGTCTGAAAAGCACCAGCACTTGCGCCTGCACTGCTAGCACGAGCGGGCGGGCACGCACTACGTAACGAGATCCCGACAGAGGGGAAAGAAGGGCAAGGGAGACGCCAATGGACTACCGGTACTGTTCGGTCTCCAATGGTAAGCAGCTGCTGATTGTCCACAGACAAGCACCCCTCGCAGCCTTCGCGTGCGCTTGTGGAGATTCTGTAGCCGTGTTGGCTGAGACTCGTGAGCGTGCAGGATACCTCTCGCATAAACCTCAAGAAAGCAAAGACCAGATCAGTTAGACGCAACAGAATAACAGCCTCCCCGTCTTAGGCTGCATCACAAGCGTATCCACTCCACCGAGCTCTCTACCACAGCCAGTGAGATGACATGCTGCCAGCGAACGGAGATGAGGAGACGTGTGGTAGTGAGTTCCGGTGGAGGGCATATAACTAACATCCTGCCCTGCTACCTACCTACCTAGGTGGATTAGTGGCCTGCAGTTTCTGCAGAAGACAGCGCAGACGTGCAGACCGCCCACGCTGAGTTGGTCCACCTTGGAGAAGTTTGAGGTGAGGAGCGAGTTGGGAGACCGACTTGGACGGGCAAGATCAGGAGGGTCTGGATGGGAGAGGGAACTGATCGTCATTGCTCCCTCGAGTCTGGAATCCGTCTGATAGCGGCAAGCGGGCAAGGACCAGGGCCCATGGTGCGACAGGGTCCGGCGCGACATCGCGCTTTCAATGGTTCGCTTGCCAAGCCTGCATGCTTTCTCGCTTCTGTTTTCCTCTGGTTAGCAGCGGGGACCGACCATATTCTCTTCCATCGGCTCCAGTAGTAGTATGCAGCATGCCTAGTTTGGCAGTGGAAGGATATTTCCAACTGATCCATTCCCCTTATTGACTGGGCAAATTATTTTTGTATCTTTTTCATCTGTAATAATTCTTTTTAGCATGGTTATCGCTCCTTATTGTGCGCTCATTCCGGCTTTACCAGAGTGTCATTCATACCCCAGCTGCCCAGCCCGACCCAGTGAGATGAAGGACGAGAGATTGAGAGATGGCGAGATGCAGGAATCCATGGCGGATGCTCCCGCGGGCGACTTTCATTGGCGCAATCCGCCCAGGTGGTTTCGACTAATGACCAAGTACTCGGGACTGGGCACGGTTATTGTTTCCGTTCGGTTCTGCCTGATGCTGTTGCGGCTGGGGTTTTGGAAAGCAACCGCGTGGGAATTGCGACACCGAGCGAAGTGTTGGGTCCCACCTAAAAACCCAAAACCAGAATCAACCCCAACCACGCTTCAACCCACCCTCACCACCAACATTCTCCTGTGCCTCCCTCATGCTGGCGGGATGGTCTTCCGTGAATCGGAAGGTAGCAACCAGTTTGTCGCCGTCGTGGGATGGGTTCTTTAAAGTCCCCAACCGGCATCAATCGTATGATGGAAATCTGGTGGAAGCAGGGTCGGAGGTTGGCTGAGGAGGGTGTCCTGCAGCAGCCTATCGTGCGGAGGTACCCCTTGCCACCACACATATCCCGCCCTGCAGGATGCCAGAAACGTCAATCCATTCGTGATGCCGTGACAAACCTGGTGGTCGTCGACTGTTGAACCCTGACATTATAACCCGTAGAGTAGAGAACTGCAGATATGCACGCTGATGAGGCCGGGTAGCACATATAAGCAAGCCACGTGTGTGGCAACCTGGATATAGATTACGATTTCAACAACTCCAACCCTTCAAGTAATCAGCAAGTAGTAGTTTGTGCGTATTCGTCTCTTTGTGTACGGCCTGCCCCGCCCGCCAGGCTGGGATCCGCGTCTCCCCTCCCTCTTGAGGCAACGACAAGGGCAACCCCCTTGATTGTCTCACATATCAGGTTCGACCCCCTCCCAAACATAGCGGTCTCGATGCAGCCAACTTGGCAGCATCACGCCATAACGGGATGGCGGCGTTGGACATGGATGCTACGGAAGTCAAGGGGTGCTATTTCTAGTCTGCTGCAATGATGTCGGGACGACTCCTGCGAAAGCGGGCGAGGTGATCGTTGACAGTGGACAGACAGGACGTACGTACGGATACTCCCTACGCGTATGCACTCGCAATGCCGTTGGCGGCCGGATAGGGATGTTGAACGACCTCCACCCTAAGAGTAACGGCTGCCGTCACAATCACGTACCTTTCTCGTAGCCTACTCACTCCCCCCCCGTCATATAGGTTCTGAGGCATCAAGGTTAGCGGTGGAGCCAAACCCCTCACCTTGGTCCAGCCGATAGACCAACGGTTTCTTGAAAGGTCGACTCTTAACTTGCTAATTATTAACCGACAAAACGCCAACAGCAAGGAGCTCAATCCCGAGTGCAGGTGGAGGGCCGGAAGGCCGGAAGGAGTACCTTCCCGATCAGAATAGGGCCGTCTCTCTCACCCCTTTTGAGAAAGATAATTCGACTGAGGACCATCTGGTGCCACTAATACGGATTATAGCGTACCTGCCTTCCATTTAGGCGGGGACGACGGCTCTCTCATTCTGCGTTGTCTGATGCCGAGGGATCCCCTGGCTTGCCTGTTTGCTGTGCCCCTCTCAGGGGAAGAAGGATTGTTTGGCCAACACGGAACGACTCCACAACATTAATCAAAACAAATTTCCGAGGCGCTAGAGGTTTCTTGGGAATTTGGGATCGCCGACACCACCGATTGCTGGGGATATCAGGGGCAAACCTAGAACGTACGCGAAGTGCGCAAAGGGACAGACTGTTGATTGTGACTCTTTGGCAAGAATGCCTTTCCTATCTCACAGAACAGCGTACGTAGACACGCCCATACGCGTACATACATGCTTCTATGTATGTTTGATTCATGCTGCCACTCGTCAGCCCTAAGATGGCAGCTACCGGGCATCAATAATGCCGTGTCATCTTCAGCTCCGATCTACTAAAACTCCAAATGAATGCCCCGAACCATCCCGGGAAGTAAAAGTCCCCGAACAAGTAAAACGGTCAGAAGTCCGACGGCAAAGAGACAAGAGGACACAGGAAGGAAAGGTAAAAGGAGAGAGAAAAAGAGAAAACGAAGACAAGAAATAAATAAGCCCTAGAACCTAAATGGTCGTGCTATCCAACGCGTCCGCCCGGAGCGAGCAAGTGCCCCCACTAGGTCAAGAATATCCACATCCCATTAAGCCTCCACAACGAGCCCCTCCAGCGCCAGCCTGGCCCTGTTGCCCTCGCGCTCAAACGTAATGACCATGGCCTCGCACTCGTGCTTGAGCTTGCGCTCCGCCTGGCTAGCGTTGTAGTAGATCCACTCCTCGACCGTCATCCGCCTCTCGGGCGACGTGAGCTCCCCGCCCTGCGCCATGAACCCGTCCCCGTCCCCATCCCCGCCGGCGGCGCCGAAGACGCAGTCCAGGTCCACCGTCGTCCACGGGTCAGTCGTCGAGTAGGGTCCCCGCGCGAACTTGGATGGCGAGACGGGCGCGCCGGCGCCCGCTTGTTGCTGCTGCTGCTGCCCCGCGGGGGCGAAGACGATCCGCTTAGCCGCCGCCGATGACGAGGGCGCGGGGCCCCGCGACGACGGCGGCTGGTTCTCCGCGTCCGACGACTGCGGCGACTGCGAAGGCGAAAGCGCCGCCTGCCTGGCCGAGGGGACGGTCGATATCTTGCTCGCGGGCCAGGCGCGCGGCGTCGCCGGCGGGGGGGCGGGCAGCTCGCGCCGTGGGACTGCCGCCGACGATGACGAGGGCGCGGGCTGCGGCAGCTGCGGGAGCGGGCGGCGGTGCCGAGGCAGGTCGGGGGAGGAGGCCTTGGTCGGGACGGCGGGCTTGACGAAGGGCTTCACGGGGGTCCCTCGCGCGGCGGTGAGGGACGCCCGGCTGCTGAAGGTCTCCACGTGGACCTCGACGCGAGCGGGCTCAAGTCGGGCCTGCTGCTGGGGCGCAGGCTCGGGGGCCGCGGCCGGGGCGGGAGGAGCAGGGTGCCTCTCCTCACGTGTAGCCTGGGACTCGGTGCTAGACTTCTTGGGCCGACCACGAGCCTTCTTTGGCGGCGGCTGCTGCTGCTGCTGCTGCTGTTGTTGTTCTTGCTGCTGCTCCTGTTCTTGGTCGGCCGGTGGGTAGGTCGGCTTCACGATCGTCGCCGTGCTCGAGTCATGCAGCTCGCTGACGGCGTCGTGAAATGCCTCCACCTCCTGAGCTAGCTGCGCGGTAGGCGTAGCATCCTCGTCTTCCTCCGCCTCTCGATGTGCGGGCTCGGGCTCGACGGGAGCCGGGGTTGCAGCGACAACTTCCTTTGCCGCCGTCTTCTTGACCTGCTTCGAGGCCTTGCGCGTGCCGGCGGCCTTTCTGCCCTTCTTGGGCACCGTAAGCTCCTCCTCTGCGACAGGCTGCTGTTGCTGCTGGACGGCCGACATCTCCGCCTCGAGTGCCTGCAGGTCGGCTTCCACAGCAGCCTCGTCGGCCTGAGGCGCGGACGGGTCGAACATGGCGTAGTCGCCATTCGACTGGTCCTCCTCCTGCTGGCTCCGGGTGGTAGCAGCAGCGGCCTTCTTGGTGGGTTTCCTGACCCTTGCCTTCGTGGCAGCGGCTGCTTTTCGCCTCTCCGAGTCGGAGTCTGCGGCCAGGTCCTCGTCATCTGTAAGTGGCCGGTCCAGATCGGCTTGAAGCTGGCGTTCAAGCTCGTCGTTATCAGGCGCCCTGGCCTTTGCCCGCAGAGATGCGGTCGACGCTGTGGATGCCACAGATGCAGCTGAAGCCTTTCGGGGTCTCCCCTTGGTCACTGTGGCGCCTCTCTTCCTCCCCGTGTTTGCCTTGGCCGCTGGTACGGGAGCATCGGCCATCTCGACATCTTGTTGTGATGCTGTTGTGATAATGGATGAATCGACATTCTGACTTGCTCGAGCCCTTGTGGCTCGCTTCTTTGCGGCCGGAGCCTCTGCATTCGTGATGACCGAGTCCTCGACATTATCGCTGCCTCGCTTCCGACCACGAGTGGGCTTCGGGGGAGGCGGAGGGGGGATCTCGGCCTCCTGGGGCTCGACATCCTCGTGGATGTCAATAGGCTCGTCCTTCTTTGCTCTTGTCTTACGGCCTTTGGCCGTGGCGGGGGCCTTCTTGGCCCTTGTGGTTTTCCTGCTCTTTTGCGTCATTGCTGAAGCGGTGGTCATGACGCTGTCGTCGTGGTCGGCTGGGACGTCGGTGATAGAAGTTAGATCCGACGCGGCTGTGGCCACTGACTGCATCGACATTCGCGATGTCTTGGAGCTCTGGGCAGCCTTTGATCGGGAGGATTTCTTAGGTGGCGCGGGAAGCTTGTTGATCAGTTCGAAGAATGGGCAATCGGGCGATCTCTTATAATGCTCGTCCCTATCGTTGGCATTAGCAGGAGAAGACTAAACGCCTGCGTTGTCAGGTTGTGATCATTCGGCTTCAATACATACATAGGCTTGTCACTGGCTTCCCAACCATCCAGCGCTAGTTGACAGTAGGCACAGGTTGTGTTGTCGTCGGATTCGTTTGTAGGGGTGTATTTCCAACCTGCCTCGGCAAGCTGTGCAGAATAACATTCGTCATGTCAGCTATCCCATATCCCGAACGAGAAAGAAGTGGTAGGTGATCTATGGGGCCGGAGACAAACTCACCTGCTTAGTCTTGCACTTCCAGCCTTTCTTGCTCTCGTAGGGCCATCTTCCGGCGAAGGTCGCCTTCCTCGCGTCGAGCATCTTTGCCTCCCTGGGATCCACCTGCTCAAAGCCGTCGTGCTCGGCCTCGACCGCGGCAGTGACGGCCCAGCCGCAGCAAGGGGAGTGGTTCAGGTGTTCCTCAATGGGGTTATCATCGGGTTCCCACCCATCCATCTGCTTGTCGCAGAGGAAACAGGCCACATTATCCGGGTGATCCGAGGTTGGGGCAAAGTAGAAGCCCGCCTTCGCCAGCTACGCGACGGACCGAGACACGGGCGTTAGCCACTCAACCTTAAGACTCAAAGCGAACGGTCGTATGGGGATAGTCGACATACCTCAAACGGGGGGAGAAACTTATGTGGCCATGACAACGCCTTGGGAGCCCTCGAGCTGGCATTCGAAGCCCTGTTGCGCTTCACAGGATGGGGGCCTTGGAACGAGGCCAGTCGGTTCTCATAGACAAAGTATTGCTCGGTGGTATCGGTGGCCGCCATTGTGAAAGACTGCCTACTGGTATACTATCGATCGCTCTTTTTGGAGGCGGTCTCGACGAATTTTAGAGGGATGCGTCGAGGAGCGCGTGGGAGAGGTATCGAGCGATCAGCCGCGGGGCGCTTGTTCGTCAGTGTTCCCATGAACTCAAACGGCAGGCGCATACGCATTTGGGTTCAGATCTGTTGAATACTGAAGGCGGAACCTTTCAGGGAGCTTGTGAGATCCTAATGCTCGGTTGCGATGCCAAAACTTGTCGTTCTAAGGGAGCAGCTTGCTGTTAGGGAGGGGCAAGAGCTGAACTGTGGGATTCTCAAAGGTAAGTCGCGTTTTGGAGTTCGTCCAGGCGATGTTTGTTTACATTGGGCGCTGTACCCGTACTCAGTTAGTGGCCCGGTCGTCGGACACTACCTATGGACCATTGATGGCTGATGCGATGTGGAACTGTGGCACAGGTGGCTGGTGATAGAACCGGGTCTGTGCTCATGTATTTGGGGGCGGGTTGGTCGACTTCAAATAGACGCAGACGAAAGTTGAGCGTGGATTTTGATTGGACAAAAACGTAATGGATCCACGCGGTACTTCGTCCACAGCATCTGGTGTCTGACTTTGAACCACTGAGACTCTCTACGCGGTACTCACAGCATTAGTCTGGGCTACTGAGAGGCCAAAGTGCGCTCTCTTACACCGGCTGTGCTGGTGCTTTGCACCTGAGGTTCAACCTGTGACATACATGACCCGAAGAACCGGCTACAAGAGATGGGAAGCAGGACTCGAGGATAACGTGTAATTTCTACGGCTAAGGAGGCCAGCGCTTGCGGCAGTATTAACCTTCCCTCTAGCAAGGCCCGCCCCCTCTCCAATGTAGGCCAACGACATTTCTCACAGTATTCCCATCGTGAGCTTGTGGTATGTCCTACCGAGCTCCGTCAGGGTGCGAGTCCCGTTTACCATGTCGAACAGGCCCTGCGCCGGCTTTTGCTTCTTCAGTCGACCCATGAACTCAATCACCCTCGCCCCCCTCTCCACTGTCATATCCGGCTCCTTGAAGTTGATGACTCCGATGGGGATATGGCCAAGGGCGAGGTCCATCATGGCAAAGATTGCGGACCAGATGCCAGTGGCCCACCTAGCCGCGGAAGGTATCAAATCAAACTTCTTGTCGGAGCCGTCGACCTTGAACCAGTACCAGCGCGAGATGGGCATGGTCGGATTGGCTCGCAGGCCCTGCAGCATCGGCACCATGACGTTGGTCGCAGCATCCGCATCCGAGTAGGGATTCATGTTGCCGACCTCCGTGAGCCAGACCTCGCCACTCAAGACTCCGCGTGCCATCTCAGCGGCGAAAGACCGCAGCGTCTCTAGGTGCTGCGGCATGGCAGTGTGCGATCCCTCAGCGATATACGGGTAGAAGTGCAGGTTGGCGATGTCGATGGCGCCCGGGCCGGCGACCATGAGAGCCTTGCGCCAGTAGGCCATGACGTCGACGTAGAAGGCCGACTTGAGATCGAAGCCCTCGGTTAACTCGATGTTCTTATAGGCGACACCGCAAGGGAAGCTGACCCTCCACCACGATCGCCCCACGCTGCACATTCTGATGCCGACGGGGACCTTGATGAATAGCGAGCCGAACGACAAATGTACGCCCCGCCTGAGAGCCTCGATGACGTAGTCCGGCAGCCCGTCAAATATCCAGAGCCCGCCCGCCATGATCTTCACCTGGACGGCCGGCGCGTCTTTCGGTCGCGCCTTGTCCACCGCCGCCGCTGCCTGCCGGATCGCGCTGGCGTACATCTTGAGGTACCAGCCGTACGTCTCGGGCGCCATGGCGGGGTGTATATTCGGTTCGTTGCCAATCTCAATCACAACGGGCCTGGACCTGTTGGCGTTGTAGGCATTGTGGATGAGGGCTTGGAGGCCACCCTTCTCGGAGTCGAAAATTTGCTGGAGGACATCGCGCTTGTATTCTTGTCCTTGCTGAACCCCAAACTTGCCAATAGAAGGTAATATGTATTTTGCCAACGCAAAGACACCGTCGTTCCTGAGGAGCTCTTCGTACTTATCCGAGCCCATCTGGTCGTAGCAGCGGCTCGTCGTGATCCAGTTGGTAACAGAGAAATCGGTTCCTGACAAGAACCGTTAGCTTTCGCCAAAGGGCAGGCGAGACGGGTAATGTCAGTTCTTACCGATACTACACTCGTATCGTCTGGGCCTCGTGTCCCTCAAAAATCCCCATCGGAGGAATACGTCGCCGTCGTCGAGGTTCGCATACGGTCCAGCCAGGCGATCGTTGATCTGTCCAACCGTAAAGAAATCGGCCAAGCAGTCGGTGTCATTGATGCCGTTGGATTCAGACGTAGCGCAGGGCAGATGCGATGCTCCCCCATATCGATACGGGAAGGCATAGTCGTTGATGGTAATTGGGCCACCATAGGTGCGAAATCGCAAGTCCTGGGCCGTGCATATGGCGATGTAGAGAGAAATGCAAAGGCAAGTCACGAACATGATGCCCGCTGTGGGAAAATGTTGGATGTGATAACGAGTGACGAAAACAAATGTAGGGGATGTTCCGCGATAGCGTTCTTGGTCTGTACGAGTATGTTTCCCACTGGAGCGGTGAGATGGATCATGGACTCCGTTATATGCTTCTCGGAGAGGAGAGGGCACAAGCATCGGTGCCAGGAGATTGCAGCCTCGCCCTGAGTTCGTGCTAAGCAGCCTCGTCCTCGTGTTCGTTCGTGGCATAATGTTCAGCTGACTGGTGTAGTCCAGTCTCCAGGACTCGGGGGAGCTCTGTAACATCCATCCAGGGGCGAAGTACCAAGCAGAAAGGGCCTATTTAGCAGGGACATGGTCCTCGCAGCGTCTATCCTAATGCAAGTTCATAGGCAGACAGGTCGGGTGGTGCGCCCTGGCGCCTCAGCCCTCGTAACGTCCGACCCAATGCAGCTTCATGGGCAGACTGGCAGGCAGGTCGATGCTGAGGTCGCGTGGTGCGCCCTGGCGCCTCAGCCTCTAACTACGGTCAACCTGCCCGATTATGCTCATTCTCAAGCATGGTGAGGGGAGATGTTAGTCTCAGTGGCTCGAACCTAACCCAAAAGAACCCGACAGCGACGCCCTCGCGATGGTCATCTATATCCCATTCCGTAGATTTCAAGTGGTTCCTCTGATTTGTGGGTCGGGTGACTAAGGATCGCTGGGCACAATGCTCTGTGCTCAAGTATATGTGGGGCGGCAGTCGAGTTTTTTTTACTCCGTAGATGCGGACAAAGGCAAGCGTGGATTTTGATTAGTTAAAAAGGTAGTGGATCCACGCGGTACGCAATAACGGATACTTCTTCAACAGCATCTGGTCTAACTCTGAGCCACTGAGACTAGAGGTACTGTTTACCGTCACATACCGTTTCAAGGCATTAGTTCGGTGAATTAGCAGTTGAGCACAGAATCTCCTTAAACAATTGATGCCGGGACGGACCATCGACGCCCAAAACTGCGTCGAAAGCAAGAGGAAAAGCTGCCACAAAATGATTCCGAGGGCTCTGTATCGTATTTAGTCGAGAAACCCGCATCATTCTCTCTCTGTATCAATGCATATGAGTTCAATGCTGAGTCACGCGGCCAGCCAACAAAATGTCTTCGCTGAGCTCTTCTGCCCGATCGGGCTGTTGTTCGCTACCTAACCTAAGTACTTCCTGGCTGGTGGCTGCTGGTTGCTCGCAGTTGACTTTCCCATTTCGTCACATGGACATCTACTTCACATCTGGGCCATCCGACCAGCTTGGTGTCCATGAAATCCCTCACGGAGAGGGAGGCCCATCTCCCTTTCTTTTCATATCGGCTCTTCTACGAAAGGCTCATAGGCTGCATTCGGAACCATGGCTTCCCCGAAGAAGAAACGGCCCAACATCATGATCGTTGTGGCGGATGATTTAGGCTTCAGTGACACATCGCCATACGGTGGGGAGATCGATACCCCCAATATCTTCAAGCTCGCAGATGAAGGCCTTCGCATGACTGATTTCCACACCGCGGCATCGTGCAGTCCTACTCGCGCGATGCTCATGTCCGGGACGGACGCCCACATTGCCGGACTCGGAGCCATGGCCGAGCGGATGAGGCGGGCACCCCGGGTGTTTGAAGGCCGCCCGGGGTACGAGGGGTATCTCAATTTCCGGGTGGCCGCGCTCCCTGAGATCATGCAAGACAATGGATATCTGACAATCATGTCTGGCAAATGGTCTGTCGAGACTTTTGATAAATAAATATGGTGTGATCGTTGCGCTTAGCCTTTGCGCAGAATACTCCTGGCTGTCACACTTACATGGAGACCCGTCACCCCCATTTCCCTACCTAGGCATCTCGGCATCACCAAGGAGGTGTCGCCCTCCGCCCGCGGCTTCACCAAGGTGATCAGCACTCTGCCCGGCGCCGGGAACCACTTCAACCACGAGCCCCAGCTGTACGACCTCCCTGAGGAGCAGCGCCCAAAAGGTGGCATCGGCATCCTGAAGGGAGATGGGCTCTGGATGCGCGAGGACAAGTTCATCCACGGTCGGAGGGACCTCCCCGAGGAGTTCTACTCGAGCGACTTCTTTACCGACGAGATGATCACTTACCTCAAGAACCGCACGCCAGAGGAGGCATCTCTGCCTTTCTTTGGGTTCCTGGCGTTCACAGCGCCACACTGGCCGTTGCAAGCACCCAAGGAGGTGGTTGAGAAGTATAAGGGCTGGTATGATGATGGGCCTCTAGCACTGAGGGACAGGAGGGTGCGTGGATTGATCAAGAAGGGTCTCGTGCCGGAGGATGTCGTACCCGCGCCGTTGTATACAGTCAAGGAGACACCGTGGGACGAGATGACACCAGAAGAGAAGAAGGCGTCGGCCAGGTCGATGGAGGTGTATGCGGCGATGGTGGATGTCATCGACCGTAATATGGGTATGTATTAACCACCTCCCCGATAATAACAAACATCGTGGCAACAGGGTGGCAACCTAACTAGACGGGGAATGGACAGGCAAGTTGAGGGCATACCTCGAGTCCATCGACGAGCTGGACAACACCTTCCTCCTCTTCATGTCCGACAACGGGGCCGAGGGCCAGCTGCTCGAGGCTATACCCATTTTAGCTGGCTTCACTCTGGAGGAGGTGATTGCCAAGTACTACGACAACAGCCTGCAAAACCTCGGTGCGGCCAACTCGTTCGTCTGGTACGGCCCGCAGTGGGCCAGCGCCGCCTCTGCACCCTCCCGGGCATTCAAGAGTTACACTACGGAAGGAGGGATCCGGTGCCCCTGCATCGTGAGGTATCCCCCGCTCGTGAAGGCAGGCCCGGGGGCGATCACGCATACATTCACGACAGTCATGGACATCGCGCCCACCATCCTCGAGCTCGCAGGGATACCGCTGCCGGGCGAAGTGTTCAGGGGCAGGGATGTGGTTCCAATGAGGGGCAAGAGCTGGCTCCCGCTGCTGGGGGACCTTGAGGCTCAGATCTACGATTCGGAGATGGATTACGTCGGCTGGGAGCAGCTCGGCGTCGCTGCGGTCAGGCTGGGGAACTGGAAGGCGCTGATTATGCCCCCGCCAAAGGGTGACGGTCAGTGGGAGCTGTATGATCTGTCCAAGGACCCAGGGGAGCTCCAGAACCTCGCGAGTGAGGAGCCGGTAAAGCTGAGAGAGATGGTCGCTCATTACGAGACGTATTTCCAGGAGACGGGGATGTTTGATTCGTACACATTGTTTGAGGAGGAGATGAAGAAGCGGGGCCACAAGGCTAGAGGAGGTCGATGACGGTGTTGGTGATGCGAAGCACAAGAGGCAGACTACCTACACGGTTAGGCCAGGCTGGTTCGCTTGCTAGCCGATTTACTGGCCTGTCAACAATTAGCAACCCCAACCCCATTTGGCGCGATCCTTTATTATTATGATTCTTTTTTTAAATTTTCTTTCTCTCTCTTCCCCTTCTTCTTTTTACAAGGATGCTAATACTGTTCACATGGCTTGGGGTGCCTGTGGCTCATCAGGGAACCAAATCCCAAAGTGGAAAGGAGAAGCTGAAATTAAAGCTGCAGATAGGTACCATGTCAGCCGCAGATCGCGACTTTTTACACTTGCTCGCCCAAGCCACCTCGCGAACTAGTCTGGGTATTTATTGTTTACAAAATCTGCCTGCGTTTGGCCTGTCATGTTCTCTTTTCAGGGATCGCTCCTCGTTCACTTTTGATAGATACAAAACAACTGAAGAGGAATGGATAGAGCCTAAATTCGAAGATAACCTACCTACCTTGAAATCAGATACAGATCAATGTCAGACTGCGCATGGCTCGCCCCACAGGGCGAATACCGCGAGCTCGCAAAGTCCCTACTCCAGGCGGACCCGCGTCTCCGGTCGCGCGACCCCAAGGCGACGCGGATCAAGATCCCATGGCCCATCCGGGGCGCCAAGGTCACCGTCCTCGAGGCGCAAGGGGATGAGCCATTCAGGTCGGCGACGGAGTACACGGAACCCAGCCTGCTCAGGACGTACCTCTCCAAGCGCGCCCCGAAGCTGCCCCGCAGGCGAACTGTGCTGATCCTGGAGGGTCTGGACCCCGGGTTCATCGACGTGCTAGGCTCGCACCTTGATATGCACCCTTCTGTATTTGTGGACCACGAGAGGAACAGCGACGCTTACCCCCTCGCGGCCGACAACGGCATCGGCCCCGCCACCGCGAGCTCGAGGCTGAACGTGACCATCCGCTACGTCGAGCTTGTCAAGGTGCCCAAGGAGAGCCATGGCATCTTCAGCGTGTTCTGCGCCAAGACGGGGAGGCACATCGCCATGACTAGGACGTATGGGGATTTCTCCGAGGTGGGGATGGCCAGGAGGAAGTGCAGTGTCTGGAAACGCGTTGCGGAGGATGACAAGGAGGGCAAGTCCTGGGATTGTAAGTGATTGCGCCGCGCTGTCTACTGCAGAGTCCTTCTTGAGCATCTCCAGGGCTTGTGGCGATTGTTAACATCTCCACCCCCTTCTCGGAACAGGCGTGGTCTTGACTGACCCTCAGATCAACGCCATCCGAACCAGCCGTGTCTCGACGGACGAGATCCCCATCCCAAAGCCGCCCATCGTGACGGGATATATGGACTTCATGCCTCACGAGCACCAGATCCGGCGGGTACCGCGCGGCTCCGGCCCTCCTAGGACATGTATGGGCGAAGACCTCGTATTCTACCTCACCACATCGGCCGGCCATGTGGACATGTCGAAGTCCGACGTCGTGACCCTATTCGTCAACAAGATCGCGACGAGCCACTTCATCACACAGTCCGACTTCTTAAGGGAGACGATCGCCTCGGTGCAGTGGAAGGCGTCCAGCCAGACGGACGCACTCCGGTTCAACGTGTCGGTGGTAGAGCGGCAGTGGAGCGACGCCCAGAGGATCGAAAGGCGGATGGTGGAGTACGTCGAGTACGTCGAGGCCAACATGCTGCAGCTGGGCATCGCCTTTGAGGAGCCCCTCGTCGCGAAGGGGGCCGACGGGGCCGACGACAGGGAGAGTGGGTGGCAGGACGTCGGGCTCGACTACCAGTTTGTCTACAAGCGCTTCGGGGACCTCCGCCGCCGGGCCGAGGCGCTCAACTCGTCCATCACGGCGCTGGCCAGCATCGCGGGCAACAGGCAGGCGCTCAAGGAGCAGCAGCTCGCCCTGGACGCCACGGAGCGGTCGATACGCGAGGCGAGGTCCGCCAGGGCGTTGACATTTGTCGGGCTCGTGTTCATCCCGCTGGCCTACACGGCGAGCCTCTTCAGCATGGCTGATCCATACGGTCCTGGGAGCGAGCAGTTTTGGCTGTACTTTACCATCTCGGTGCCCTTGATACTGTTTGTTCTGGTTGCGTATTTCGTGGTCGACCTCGGCTACGGGCCTGATGGGATGACCTGGCAGTTTGGAAACGTCTGGAAGGTTGTGAAAGGGGGTTTTAGGGCGACTATCGCTAAGTGGAAGGGGAAAGGGACCATTGATGGGCAGGAAGTTACAGAGGATAGTAAGAGGACCACTGGGGTGTAGGATATCTCGCGTGCCAATACGCCATGCTTAGTGGCAACCTTGGACAGGGTTGGGATGGCGGCGGTTGGAATGTCGCTAGTATTGACGCGGCGTTGTATGGCAGCTGGAATGTTGCTAGTGTTGATACGGCGTTATATCGCAGCGGCAATGAGCAAATAGCCAGCGGGCATGCGTAATCGATCTATGCCAACCTCAAATCCATAAAGGAATCCCATATCAACCCTCGCAGGCCCAATGGTCCATACTACACTCATACAGATCACAAGTCGCACTCACTCACAACTTCCCAGTAGCCTTGAGACCCCTCTCGCCGTCAACCAGGACGCACCATCCTTCACTGCCCCTGCCGCCATCCCCCGCCACGACGGCCTCAAAGTTACCCTCCTCCCGAGCGAACTTGATCACCTCATCGTCGAAGGTACCCGGCTGCAGCCAGACGGCGGGGATCCCGAGCTCCTTGGCCTCCTTCAGGACCTTAAGCGTCGCAAATGGAGGGGTGATGATGGAGACGGAGGTCTCTTTGGGGGACTTTAGCGCTGATAGGTTGGGCACAGCATCGTGAGACTTGCCCACTGCCTCGACTGTTGCAGCGGTCGGGTTGATGGGCGTCACAGGCAGGGAGTGGTTGTGGTACCAGACGAACACTGTGTGAGGGTGGTTCGGTTCACTTATGTGAGCCGTTTTCATCCGGGCCGGTTTATTGGGAGGCGGCTAGGAACGAACAAGCGCGAGGTTGATGTCTCGAGAGATAATTCCGAGGGGGCTCACCTTTGTGCCCAAACTTGGCTGGGTTCGAACTGGCGCCCACGACGGCGTATTGGGCAGACTTGAAGAATGTCTGCATGACAGCTTCGGTCGTCATCTTGTAGCGGGGTTTGTGGAGGGGAAGCCTTGACTGCCTCGGTCGGTTGTCCGCTGATGTTTTTGCTTGCAGCTTGCTCCAATGATAGCTCCGCCTAAGTGATGATTCGGAAAACTGTATAGCTTTGCGATTGAGACCGAAGAAGAAATTTTGTGGTTCTTTTTGTGAGAATTGGTCTAGACAAAGGTGGTTGTTGCCAATGAAGCTCCAAAATCCAACGTCATCGCTATATTTAGGTCTTTGCTGGTGTCGTGATCTTGCCGGCACCCACAGTGTCCCTCAGCACCAATACCCGACTGGACTTTGCGATTTGCATCACCTACCTCGGTACATATAAGCACGCCCTCCCAATCTGCCAGCACCTTTGATAGCTAAGTAATCGCAGCTGTGACTGTCGGTATTGTTCCCTTGATGGCACACTTCTGCTTTTCTCTTAAATGGTAACTTAGATAGCGAGACGGTAAATGCAGAAAAGGAGAGACCGAGCACGCCCAGTCGACGAGTATACCCGCTGCCCCCTGCGACCAAAAACCAACACTCCTCATCATACACCTTTTTACTTCAGCAGACCATATGACAAGCTAAGGGATGCACGACGTACTGAAAATTCGGACATCCAGCACTGGCCTGTAGAAGACTCGTCTTTTCTTCCATAGGCGTCCACCAACATGGTGGTCAATATGCGGCCCGTGCCATGCTTCACATGCGCTACTCTCCTGCCAGCGATGCTGAAAGACGACCTCGCCATTATGTTCTACCAACAACAGGATCGGCAGGACGTCAATGTTCCGTTGAGATTCGGATTGTGAGATGGCTGAGGTGCTCGGAGGAGGCTAATGTCCTCTGACCGCATCACAGACTCAACCTTGGCAAGCTGCGGATTGTTGGACTCGGAGCCCGATCAAAATGGGAGGGTGTTGCGCCCCTAGAAATTGACTGCCGGCCAGGGAATGACTGGCAAAGGAACGTCATGAACTTCCGCTTCATGGAAGTCGTCTCCTCGACTCTCGCTGGAGTGAGGGGCCAAGCGAGAGTAGTGCCGTGAGATCGAACTCGAGGTGAATGTTATCTAGAGACGATGGTCTTAGTCAAAATGTGAGGGAGTATCTGCACCGTAAGTAGAAGGCAATCTCACCATCAAATCGTAGCGTATTCTTCCATCCCTACTGCGTAGGACAAGTAAAAGAGTACCAAAGCAACTCAATCCGGCTTCCTCACTGAAGAAGACACAAGCGGTTCATTGATCCACAGGCTTGAGCCGTCTTGTCTGGTTTCTCGTTGCCCCGGCAAAGTCTCACTCGCTAACTCCCTAGTACGAATTGGTATCCCTGTGCATTGGGGCACAGACCACATGCAGATTCCAAATACCACACAGCCCGTCCTGCGACAGGAGGGTTCATTCGTTTCGAACCGCTTAGTTTAACTTCTTCTCTCTTCTTCCTGAACAAAACACCATTCTACATATACTCTTCACGAGACCTCTACCTCCTGTTTTACTTGATTGTATCGTCACAATCGCTTTGGCTGGTTTTCATACGTGGTTCGAGAGCCATCAAGTCGAACAAGAACAGTTGCAATGGTGAGTTGCACGAATGGAACCCGCCGAATCCAACCACACCCAATTTCTCTGTTTACCTTGACTGCCGACAAGCGTCGGAGTAAACAAAGGACCCCTCGTTGCACTAAAGAATCAGGGCAACTTTAGCGCACTGTGGCAACCAACAGGGGCCTTTTGTTTGGCTGCAGTCCCGGCGAAGCATCTGATCAAGGATGAACATGTTGTCGGATTGATTTTGAACCCGACAGTGGAATTCCATTCACCGTCCTTTTCCCTGCTGCACCTACACCTCCTTCCAGTCATCTTCAGTATTTTCGACATCTGCGCCCGCGTCGCAAACAAACAAAAACACGAACGCAGATTGCAACCACAACCACATCTGAAGTCGCATTTCCTGAAAACCCCGCGGAACAATGGCTTCTAACCAGTACGACGCCCAGGCTTCGACCAACTACAAGGAAGCTTTCTCCCTGTTCGACAAGCGAGGGAACGGTCGGGTCGCGCTCGAGAGCTTGGGCGACTTGCTGCGTGCCTGTGGCCAGAACCCGACACTGTCAGAGATCCATGATCTGGAGAAGAATGTTGGCGGCGACTGTGAGTATGATCACCAGGCGGAGAGCGGAGGGATCACGGTAACCCGCTGCTCGATTGCAGAAGGGATCCTAATGTGGGGATTGTGCTAATTTCCAAATCTTTTGTCGCGACGGCAAAACAGTCGACTTCGAGACGTTCCAGCGCGTGCTGAACCGACCTGGCGGCTTCCGCGACCCGGGGGAGCCCGACGAGTACTGCCGCGGCTTCCAGGTGTTTGATAAGGACATGACAGGCTTCATCGGCGTCGGGCAGCTCAAGTACATCTTGACAAACCTGGGCGAGAAAATGACGGATGATGAGGTAGACGAGCTGCTCAAGTCGGTCGACACCAGCTCTGGGCAGGTCAACTATACCGGTATGTCAGAGACGTTATGGGGCTGCTCCACGCGCAATAACCTGGAGAAAGAAATGCCCACTGACAGCCCTTCCTTATCTTTCGACAGATCTTGTCCGGACTATCCTTGCCAACTAGACAATCCGAGAGGCGCGAGCCTCCCTTTTGGACTTTTGCTGAACACGGCTGCCATATCGTCGGGCAGCCTTCATCGGCTAGGAAAAGCAAGAGATGGGCAGACATGGGCTTTATTAGGCATATCTTGCTCAGGCTTTGAATGGGGAACAGCAGGCGTTCTGGTGATTTATCTATTATGCATGCTACTGTATGGGTTGGATTGGTCATCATCAAGGACGGAACACATGGTAGTACAGAATGATACTGCATTCGATGGGAGAAGCCTTCTCACAGAGACGGAGGTGTCTTGGCATCCACCGGCTGCCCTGAATGTTGACGAAATCCGTCTATCTCTGCGCCTGCACAGAGATGCAACGGTCTATGCGACTGCGCGTCGATCTGCTGTCCTCCACATCCTAAAACATACTTCAAGGTATCCATTCTCCTCCCATACCTACGTAGCGTTATGTACCAAGACTCTGCTTTGCGTGCCATCCAAATGCGAGGGAGGCGGGGCGGAGGATGAGGCGAAACGCGAGGACACCATTTCCGACGAGGCTTACCTTTCAGACCGAGATCACCAATCCCCATGGCGAACTTGACACCAGCTTTTTACAAACAGCAGCTCTCCAAATGCCCACAAGCTCTCCCTCACTCGTGCCAATCACTTGACCTTACAGCCATATTCCAATTTACAGCCTGACATACCCAATACACTTGCCATTCTGTATGTCAGCCTGCTGCTGACCTGCATTGACACGTTGTGTCACCTGCATCCAACCCCATTCGAACCCCGCCAATTGGAGGATTTGTAGCCACCGTAGCTTCGCTGTCCCCCTCCGGCCGCCTTGTTTAAACCATACCTAGACCTCCTCGAGCGTGACTGCGATTCAGTTAGCGAGACCTAGCGTCGTTGCCCCAGCTTGACGGACATCTTCTAGATTTAACAAGGCAGCTGCGTTGCACAATTGTCCATCCTGGCGGGCATTTCTTCCTCAAAGAAGCGGCTTTCCTTCCTCCTCCCCTTCGCCTTCCTCTTCTTCCTCGTCACCGCTCTCATCCTGGCGGCCCCTAGACTGTCCTACCGGCTCTCCGCCTTCTACTCCCAGATTCGCAATCACACACCCTTTGCCAGCATCATTCTGGGACAAGGACAACACCCCATCCACGCTCCTTTCTCCACGGCCAGCCAGGCAGCCCTATCTACCAAGATCCGGCCCACCCGTTCGTACAGCCCGATCTTGACTCACCCAACCATGGCTCTCGACAAGTACAAATCGCCGCCCCAGGCGCCGCCCACCTTCACGGGTACCACAGAGAGCATTGTCTCGGACTCGAAGGCGCTCTGCGACACCACGCGGGCGCTGCTGGACAAGATCGTCGCCGAGGTCCCCGTGGACGACAAGTCCCAGACGACGTTCGAGAAGGTCATGGCCCCGCAGGCTGAGGATGAGAACCAGAGCGCGCTCTCAGCCCGCATCCTGGGCTTCTACCAATACGTGAGCGCCGACAGTGCCCTGCGCGATGCCAGCACCGAGGCCGAGAAGATCATGGACGAGTTCTCGATTGAGTGTAACATGCGCGAGGACGTCTTCCGTCTTGTTGACGCCGCGTACGAGGCACATGGCGGGAAGGAGGGGCTAGCCGACGCCAAGGGCCTAGACGGCGAGCAGAAGCGGCTGCTTGAGAAGGAGCGCAAGAGCTACATTACGAACGGGCTTGGCCTGCCGGTCGGCCCTCAGAGGGACAGGTTCAAGGAGATCAAGAAACGGCTCAGCCAGCTGACGATCGAGTTCCAGAAGAACTTGAACGAGGAGAACGGCGGGGTCTGGTTCACGCCCGAGGAGCTGGATGGCGTCCCGGATGACCTTGTCCAGGGACTTGAGAAGGGCACGGGCGAGAACGAGGGCAAGTTGAAACTGTCGTTTAAGTACCCAGACCTATTCCCGACGCTCAAGTTCGCCAAGAACCCGAACACGCGCCGCAAGCTCTACGTCTCCAACGAGAACAAGTGCAACCAGAACGTGCCCCTCTTCAAGGAGGCGATCCTCCTTCGTGACGAGGCCGCTCGCATGCTGGGCTATCCGAACCATGCCGCTCTGCGGATCGAGGACAAGATGGCCAAGACCCCGAAGACGGTCAACGACTTCCTGGGCGATCTGCGCACCCGCCTCGCGCCTGGCGGTGTCAAGGAGATCGAGCACCTGCTGGAGGTCAAGAAGAACGACACGGAGGCCACGGGCGTCGCCAACGATGGAAAGTACTACCTCTGGGATCACCGATTCTACGACCGCATGATGATCGAGAAGGAATACAGCATCGACGAGGTCAAGATCGCCGAGTACTTCCCGCTGGGCAACACGATCACGGGCATGCTCAACATCTTCGAGCAGCTCTTCGGGCTCGTCTTTGTGGAGCTGACACCCGAGGACCGGGCTCGGCTCAGCCCCACGGGCAAGGGCGAGGACATCGCGTGGCACGAGGACGTTATTATCTTCAGCGTGTGGGACGACGCCTCGGAGGGCGACGGCTTCGTCGGGTACCTCTACCTGGACCTGCACCCGCGGCAGGGCAAATACGGCCACGCGGCCAACTTCAACCTCCAGCCGGGGTTCCTGCAGAAGGACGGCACCAGGCGGTACCCGGCGACGTCGCTGGTGTGCAACTTCAGCAAGCCGACGGCCAAGAAGCCGTCGCTGCTCAAGCACGACGAGGTGGTGACGCTCTTCCACGAGCTCGGCCACGGGATCCACGACCTCGCGGGCAGGTGCAGGTACAGCCGGTTCCACGGCACCTCGACAGTGCGGGACTTTGTCGAGGCGCCGAGCCAGATGTTGGAGAACTGGTGCTGGACCCCGTCGCAGATCAAGTCGCTGAGCGGGCACTACGAGACAGGGGAGCCCATACCGGACGAGCTGATCCGAAAGCTCGTCTCGACCAAGCACGTCAACGCCGCGCTCTTCAACCTGAGGCAACTGCACTTTGGCATCTTCGACATGACGGTCCACACGCCGGCCTCGCACGCGGAGCTGGAAGGGATGGACGTCAGTGCCAAGTACAATGAACTGAGGGCGCAGATCAGCGG
Source organism: Pseudohalonectria lignicola (assembly GCA_003049395.1). Classification (NCBI taxonomy): domain Eukaryota; kingdom Fungi; phylum Ascomycota; class Sordariomycetes; order Magnaporthales; family Ophioceraceae; genus Pseudohalonectria; species Pseudohalonectria lignicola. Next base: position 194,328 of record PYSP01000021.1, read on the forward strand.
CATGAAGGGGCCTGAGTCGCTGGGAGAACCTAGGTGAGCTTGAACTCCTCCTGCACCGTTATGTCCTTGTCCTTCTTTTCTTTTCTTTTCTTCCCTTCTCTCTTTTATTCCTTGTCTTACTGACACTCCCTGACCACGACCTACAGCACCTGGGGCAACGGGCAGGCCTGCTTCGGTCACCTCATCGGCGGCTACGACGCCGGCTACTACGGCTACTTGTCCTCGCAGGTCTACTCGACCGACATGTTCTTCAGCGTGTTCAAGAAGGACCCGATGAACGGCAAGGAGGGGAGGCGGTACCGCCACACGGTGCTAGAGAAGGGTGGCTCCCAGGACGAGATGCTGACGCTCAAGCAGTTCCTCGGCCGCGAGCCCAGCACGGAGTCGTTCTACCAGGAGCTGGGGCTGGGGCCGACGACGCAGACGGAGCAGCAGCAGCAGCAGCAGCAGGGGCGGCTCTAGAGGGCACCGGCACCAACCAGCGGTCTGCTTCGGTGGGGATGGCGGCTCTTTGACACGCTGGTTTTTGCTGCGGCGTTGAATTGCTTGTGGAATGATCTTTGGGTGCTCCTATCCTGGCCCTGGACCGGCTGGAACGCTCGTCCGTACAGCGAATACAACCTATGGGACTTCGTGTTCCTTTTTCTCGTTCGTTTCCTGCCTCTCGTAGTAGCCCACGGTGAGGAGGGGTACGGTGCTCAGGAGAGGGCGTGACTGTGGCGTGGCCTGGTAGATAATTATGTAGAATGAGTGAGGGATCGCCGGAAGGTAGGTATATTTAGATAAGCCTGCTTCATAATGGTACCCGACCGTACCACTTCAGCGGACAAAAGAAAGATTACAAAATAGGTGCATCCCTAAAGGGGCTTTCTTCCGGCTCTCCTTCTCTCACTTTACCGCCCACGCCTGTCTTACAACCCCTCCAGGTGGGGGAGGGAGCACTCGACCAGTCCAACGTTGCTGGCGACGTTTATTCCTTCAAGCTTCGTTGCAAAGTCGTACCCGTCTGGTACCGTTGGGTCGCCGGTACACCTGCTTTCGTTAGTGCTTGATTTATCCTCTGTTAGCCTCACCCTTGAGCCCTTGACCAGAACAACATAGGGGGGATACCTCCATGCAGGCCTGCGCCACCTTTTGAGCCAGTAACAGCTCTTCAGTGACAGCACAGCTGACCTCGAGGGTGAATTGACCGAAGGCCAAAAAATGAGGCCACGCGTTATCGCGTATGTAATGCTGTGCTGCCACGGATCAATGTTACCCACCTAACACAGGGGATGCACAGCGAATCAGCGTCGGTAGTCTCGACTGTTAGTTTGAGGTGCGATGTTTGGTTATGGATGATGAGTCAATGACCATCACCACGCAGAGAATGACATGCTAGTGTGTACTGGGGACAGGCCCCGTCGCCGTCCTCACAGCTGGGATGTATGCCACAACGTGGTGTGCTAAGACTTAACTTGAGCCCCTTCGCCCCTGACTCCTGAGAGTCGAGGGTTAGGCGCTGACAACACAAACGAGCAGGACCAACAGAATCATGCCGAGCGACATTGTCAAATTACACGTGGAAGCAGATAATCGACTTTCTCCACGCGATGCTCCCGCCCCTCGACCTGGCCCTGGCCAGCGGGAATCCAGGCTCGCGGCCCCCCGAGGCTCCCGGATCTGAAGACGCTTCAGATCGACTGCCTCAACTTCCCCGGCGACTCCCTGCGGTACCCGGACGGCGAGCTCCATCAGATGACCGAGCACCACCTTTGGCGCACCGTGGACGAGCTGGCGGTAACGGGGATTGCCTGTGACACGCCGGGCCGGCGCGTGGTCGAGCAGCTCAGCGGCATGCTAAAGGCCAATGGCCTCTTTGTCGATGCGGTGCCCATCTACCTGAGGCACAGGGGGAAGCCCCTTAAATATTTGGGGCCGACGGCAAAGTCCACCGCGAGGATCGTGGATCCGGAGTACACAATAGTTGACAAACTTGACTGCGCGACGTTGCCTCTGGAGCAGGATCAGTACGTAACAATGTTGCTCCTCCACTCTCTCTGTCTCACGCACACAGATTCTCTGTCTCACGCACACAGATGATGAGAGCCTATGAGCCAATCTCCCCCTTTCTCTTTTCTTATTTTACTGTTTTCTTTTAGCCCATTGAACGGTCCGAATGACTACGTCTTGTGGAAAGGGGTTCCCAACGAAGTTGGTGTATGGGCGACAAAAAGGCAGAGGAGAGAGAGTGGCAGGAGTTTGAGGCGGGCAGTGGCATAAAGTGCGACAACTTGGAGTGGGAGAGCGATACTGAAGAAGTCAACGCCTATTGTGGCAAGTGCATGTTGGCTCACCGCATCGATGGGAGCGAGTCAGATTATGGCTGGTGATTCTCTCACCCGATAGGCCAGAAGATGCAAAATGTGTTTCTCATTGGGCTGAGCTGTGGAGCACAAGGTCTAGGTGTTCAAAACGGTCAACGCCTGGGAAGATGTGGTTTTGTTTTCGCGTCGTCTTCGGTTCAGTAACTGACAGGGAAGTTTCGGGGAGGGATAGCATAAAAGTATCCGGAAAAGGAGTGCTCAAGAGTGAATCGGTAGATTGCGGTGGCTTAGACCCCATCACAGCGCCACTTGGTGTCTCCATGGCTCGGAATATTGGCCGGGGAGGATTACCTCTGTGCTGCTTTTGCGATGTAGCTACCAGCCTACCTGGGACTGAATGGTAAGTCTATTTATACTCGTCATATTTTGGTTCTACTGGCGATGGAGGCCGACGTCGGCATTGGGGGCAGAACAAGGAGACTGCACGGAAGGGGAAGAGCGGGTGAGGCTAGTTTGTCCGAGAAGGGGTTGCCGTACGGGGCCTACCACGCGGGAATCTACACATGAGAAGAAGGAGAAGAGTCGAGAGTACTGATCGAAACGCTATTGCCTACCCGTTCAGGGATATGGAACTACATGCTAGGGTGCAGGCTGCCGATTTTCGGGCGGAGAGGAAATACAAGGTCAGAGTCGCCGCGCAGGGATCCAATTCCACAGTACCTATATATCAGGGATACGACACCGCCGAGGGTTGATATAAATGATGGGAATTACATGAGTTGTGCGAATGGGCTGGCGGCGCACTTGGCTGACGTCTCAGGGGAATGTTGAGGATGGAGGAGAGGAAAGACTAAATTCAGGGGCTGGCCGTCAGGGACGACAACGATCTCTAACAGGTGGTCCGGGCAGTCTCAGAAGGCACACGTTTTCTTGGGAATGTTGATGCCAGAAGAGAGGATGTGCTGTTTGACTAATTAAGCTCCGTTGGTCAACCATCCTTTTAAGCCTTTGCCACAGTTGCAACTCATCAATCGTCGTTGTATCTTTGAGGTCGACGGGAAGTGCTTCAAGCATGAGCATCTGGAACCCCATCGCCGGAGCATTGCCTACGTACGGTCCTACTATCAAACCGGGCGAGGTTGAGCAATCGGGGGACCAACCGGACTCGAGTGACAGTGCAAGATCGAACCACACAATGCTGTAGCTATTGCCATTAGGGTGGGATTGAGAGAATAAGGAAGGTAATCCTCGAGACATCAATTAAAATTCGGCGCGGAGAGACGGTACTGTAGGTCGGGCAAAGAGGGCGAATTGACTTGCCGTTTAGATCGAGTGTAGCCAGCCGATCGCTGAGCGCGTATTAGAGGCGTTCTCCTGACGTCACGACCTTAATGGCCGAGAGGGCGCCTCGACTCGATGACATCAACTTACCAACAGCAAACCCACAGTAACACCCATGGGAGGCAGGTAGGCAATCACAGAGAGGAGTAGATGAGGTAGCTTCCCTTTTTAGTGATCAATGCCAAATAATAACAAACAGAGATCCCTTCCAACAGTCCAAGCCCTCCTTGCAGCCCAACTACCAGCACAACATCGATCTTAGCACACCAGCTGGAACCAATCCTCAACAACACCATAGCATCTCACTAAACGCCCCTGCAAACCATCATGTCGTCGAACGAGTTCTCCAACGCTTCCACGGGTGACAAGCCCGCCGACCCGTACAAGAAGCACAACCTTGACACTGAGGCGACATTGAAGGAAAAAGTCGAGCAGCTGAGCGAGTTCATCTCGTCTTGCAAGTTCGGCATGATGACCACGCGAGACTCCAAGACGGGCAACCTGGTCTCGCGATGCATGGCACTCGCAGCTAAGGTGAGCACATCCCAAGCTCCCCGAATCCGCAGATGTTGTGTCGAGGTAGACATCCGCTACAGCCTGCTAACTATGTCTGGCTAGGAAACCGGCGGAATTGACCTGCTCTTCCACACCAACACCGAGTCCAACAAGACGACCGAGCTGGCCAACGACCCGCACGTCAACATCTCGTTCCTCAACATGTCCGGTGAGTGGGCCTCCATCGCGGGCCTCTCGTCCGTCGAGACAGACAGGGGGCTCGTCAAGCAGCACTACTCGCCCATGCTCAAGGCCTGGCTGGGCGACCTGGGCGACGGCACGCACGACGGGTCCGAGAAAGACCCCCGGATCGGCGTGATCCGCGTCAAGATGTCCACGGCCACGTACTCGATCGTGCGCAAGAACATCGCCAGCAGGGCCGTCGACATCGCCAAGGGGGCCATCACGGGCCAGGCGGCGACTGTGAACAAGCTGAGGGAGATCTCGGAGGACGAGGTCAAGCAGTGGAGGACTGTGAACTAGGCTGCGGCTGCTCGGTTAGGCTTGGGCATCTCTGTCAGACAGACGGTGTACCTTGGAAACGCTGGCGTGAGCTAGCGCATTGTATTGTTATGTCTTCGGTTCCTCGAATCTGGTCAATATGATCAACCTGTCATGACTGCGGCTGGTAGTCTGCCTTCCATATACGATCCCAAGTCTCCTTGTTCACGGCGAACTCCCTCACGTACTCGTGCTCCAGCTCGTGTGTCCTGCTCCCCAACAACAAAAGGCTGTGCAACGGCCGACCAAGAGCCTCGTCCGTGTCGCAGAGCTCCTTCAGGGTACCAGCCACAAACTTCTCGTCCCTGCCGCCGACCCTCGCGGCGCCGATGGCGAGGCAGTCCGGTCCGCAGACCCCTTCCTTGCGCTCGTCCTCGATTTCCAGCATCTGTCTTGCGCATGTGCCCACAGTCATGTACCGGGGCGGCTCGTATACGATGCGACCCCTCGCCATGCTCTCCAGGTTGGGTTCCTTGACCTTGATGTCGAGCAGGACGAGGGTGTGCAGCCCTGTGCGCCTGTTCTCGGCCACGCGGTCGTAGAAGCTTGAGGGCCGCCAGGCATCCGTGAAGAAGACCATGCTGACCGTCTGACCGAAGTTGTAAAGCTGGAGGCCCGCGGCGCCGATGCCGGACATGATGGAGGCATTGGGGACTGTCCGCACGGGAATCTTGAGCTCTCGGGCTCGTAGGACCAGGTCGGTGTGTGTTGTTGCGCTATAAATGTATACATGAATGAGGACCGAGCCCGAGTATGAGCATCAAATAAGCCCGGGGGTTTTGAGAGGAGGTGGATTCTAAGGGTCCACAAACCCGAATGGATCTCCCACGACGAGAAACGCAACGTCTTCGGTTGCGGCGTCGCGAAGGATCTCATCGCTGTTAGACTCAACCATCTCGCGGTCGGCGATCTTTATTGAACGTCCATAGTAGGTTTCCTACTGTTTGGATGAGGACTGTTAGATTTTTTGCCCGCTTTAATTCCCCCACCCTTTTCCTTTGTTTTCCCTCCCCAGTATATCGCATCAGATCGAGAGACGCACCAAAACGGACTGGTCCACGAGCAGGATGCTGGTGTAAGCCTCCAGATAGACTCTGGAGGCCTTCTTGACAATTTCCAGTCCCTTGACTGTAATATCCGTCTCATCAGACAGACCAAGACCTATGAGGTAAAGCATATTTGGGAGTTGTCCTACGAAAGGAAACCCGGAGATGAGATGTTAGGGTTTGTACTCGTCGCAAGTAGGCTTTGCCAGACATCGAGATATGCAAGGATTTTAAAGGATAACCTCTTCCTTGAGAAAATTGCAGTGCAGCTGGAAACCGCGACGCGACCTACCCCGCATGCCGCCTTGGCTTGCCCCTCACCCCCATATTTCCAAGCCAGATTGGAGTTTGTATGTACGTATCCGTATCGCCACTTCTATCATCCCTCGTATCAACAATTGATCGCAGAAAGAACCAAAACATATAAACAGAACAACGGAAATACCACCCAGTCCAAGCTCCTGCCACGAAACTCACATCCATTAATTGCCCACGATGTCTACCCATAAATCTGCTTACAGCCAGGCGGCAGGCGACACGTCCTTCCGCAAGGAGCGCAACAAGGAAGAATTTGCAGAGAAGGCGGCCAAGCGCGAGGCGGAGGAGGCGGAGGAGCGCAAGGCGCGCTACGAAGCCAAGCTGGCCGGGAAGAAATACTACAAGCCGATGACGGGGGACGAGGAGCTCACGAGCGCACGGTCCGAGATGCTCGACTTCAGCTCGCAGATCGGCAAGGTGCAGCTCGTGGCCGCGGGCGCGGGCCAGGGGAAGCGTGGCAGGGGGGCGGGCTTCTACTGCCCGAACTGCGACCTCACCTTCAAGGACAACATCCAGATGCTGGAGCACATCAACACGCCCCAGCACCAAATCGCGACGGGGCGCAAGATGGAGGTCAGCGCCGCCTCCGCGGCGGAGGTGCACGCGCGGATCGAGATGCTCTGGGAGAGGCAGCTCGAGAGGCAGAAGGGGAGTGTGTACAAGCTGGAGGACAGGCTGGAGATCCGGAGGGAGGAGGCGGAGAAGGAGAGGGAGGAGAAGAGGCGCCGGAGGAAGGAGATGGAGGAGAGGAAGAGGGTGGAGAAGATGGCTGCCCTGAAGGTCAAGACGGAGTATGGCGAAGACGTCCGTATAGAGGGGGAGCATGAGGAGGATGATATGATGGCCATGATGGGCATAGCTGGATTTGGGTCTTCGAAGAAGTGATGCGTTGGTTTTGGTGCACTTTTGGGATAGACTTGATTTCGATTGGCGTTACTGGCTGCGCGTATGATACCCCGGGGCAAGTATATATGCTTAATTCACGCAAGAGAAAATAAATCCCATTGTTACGTGCACAGAAAATCGGTGGACTCGATCGATCTTGTGCTACACAACGGACCCGGGTCCCGTGGAGGGTCCTCCAAAGCAAACAACTTCCGCCATGTTGGGCCCCAACCGCATCTCACGTCTGCACTAATGCTGTATTAAACCAGAAGCATATGGCGCCCTACCGGAATGTCTGGACCAAACGTGTCGTCAGGTTAGGACTTTTCCTTCCTAAGGGTCATGGAATACGCCGATGCAAACTACAGGTGTACGACTCGAGAGAACCGCGGAACCGCCACCCTGCATCCCTGCTGCGATCTGTCTCGTGGACCCCCGAGATTCACAGTATCCGCAAGAAGGAGCGGCTGGAGGGCTGACTGAAAGAAACAACAGTGAAACTGTCCTTGACTCCCTGTGATGAATATTGCCCTGCCAAGAAATTCTTCTCGAACTTCACTTGATAACAGCATCGCACTCATTTACCAGGGAGGGCGGCAAGCGACGGAGCTGCGACCAACAAGGAGGACCCCACACACCAACCTAGCCGGGTTCACGACTCTATACTATATAACTGCCTACCGTTGATTAGCTCTTGAACCCCGCCACTTCGAGGGGCGACTGGCCATACACGATTTTCTGATCGAGGAGCACGCACCTCAGTCGGTCTTTTGCTCCCTGTCCAATCACCGCCCATAGGATTTTCGATTTTATATTACTTGACTGCCTATCTACCTCCGTAGGCGGACGTACATAGAATACCCTAGTCTAAACGGCCCCGCACAAGCGTACACCCCGCCTAGAACACCGCGCTGTCTAGCAACCATTCTCCCTCCACGCTCGACACTACTCCTCTCGTATAAGAGCGTAAAAGGTCTCCCAAAAGCTCGCCCGCCATGTCCGGGCCGTCATCGTCCTCGAACGCCACCACGGCGGCGTCCCTGCTGCTTGGGAGGCAGTTGAAGCAGATGCAGACAGACAAGGATATACCAGGGATCTCGGTTGGGCTGGTCAGCGATTCCAACCTATTTGAGTGGGAGGTGATGCTCATGATTAGCGACGACGTTAAATACTACGGCGGTATGAGGCTCCTCGGTTTATTTTATAACTCTATTTCATTTACTTTAATGCCCACTTCACCCCACGCCACAACGTAGCTGACCACCTCTCCGGGCTCGATCGAGCACTCGGAACATAAAAAAAAACAGGAGGCAACTTCAGGGCGCGCATGTTCTTCCCCCCATCCTACCCGCACCTCCCGCCGACGCTCACCTTCCAGGCCCCTATCCCCTTCCACCCAAACATCTACGCGGACGGCAGGCTGTGCATCAGCATCCTGCACCCGCCCGAGGAAGACAAGTACGGCTACGAGGCCGCCTCAGAGAGGTGGAGCCCCGTCCAGACCCCCGAGACGATCCTCCTGAGCGTCATCTCCCTGTTCGCGAGCCCCAACGACGAGAGCCCCGCCAATGTCGAGGCTGCACGCCTGCTGAGGGATGACAGGGAGGGGAAGGGGAAGGAATTCAGGAGGCTGGCGAGGAAGTGCGTCAGGGAAAGCCTGGGGGAGGACTAGATCAAGACTGTTTGGCTTGGATATGGCTACCTACCTATGGAACTGGATTGCTTTGCAGGCGGTTTGGCATCGGCGACGGTTTACCTCGTGTTGAGCGTGCATTCTACTTTACGGTTTTTACATGGTTTTCACCCTTTTGGTTTAATTGGCTTGGGAAGGCGTTTGGCGTGCCACTGCTGTCTGAGGACACCACAGCAAAGCGGGAGCTTTTTAGCGTTGAGAGCACTTGGCTTGGAGGGATTACGTTTCGACCTTTATTGACATGGACGAGACCTTCGGGCAATACCTGCTGAGGCATACCGAGAAAGCGAAACAGTAAATACGGGTATATCATTCGGAGAAACCAAAGTAGAAGTATCAACGGGAAGAGCGGAAACAGAACCATCGCCACCGGAACATGCAATGCAAGAACAAAGGGAAACCCAGAATGATCAAAACACACAGATCGTCTCCTCACTCGTCAACGAAGCCGAGGATCCGCGCAACCGAGGTGTCCCACTCCTCGTCCCAGCGCCGACTGCCTTCCTCCACGGCGCCCTCCCGCAGCCTCTGCAGCTCGGCCTGCCCCTCGGGGCTCAGCAGCCTCACCAGCGCGGCGGCGAGCTCCCCCGCAGTCTCGAAGCCGCAGCCGTTCTGCCCCTCCCTCACGAGCTCTGAGAAGCTCTCGTACCCGGAGTAGGCCACCACCGGAAGGCCGGCGCCGAACATGTCCACCACCTTCATGGGCAGGTCCACGCCGGAGCTAGACATGTGCAGGCACACGCCCAGGTCGGCCGAGGCGAGGAGCATGGCGTAGTCCTCGAGGGAGAGGAAGGCCGTGCGGATCTGGATCCCCGGGACGAGGCCGTCCTCCGTCATCCTCGCGATCTTGTCCTCGTAGAGCGCCTTCTGGGGGCCCTTGCCCGTGATGACGGCCACGAGGGGCACGGGAGGGGAGGGGGACTCCTGCTGGTTGTTGTTGGCATACTGCACCAGGGCGCTGAGGAGGAGGTCAAAGTCCTCGTCGGGCGTCCACGACGTGCTGCTGACCACGAGGCGGGTGCGGCCGTCCACGATAGCGGCGGCCAGCTCGCGGGACTCGAGGACGCGGTCGAGGAAGTCGAGCCTGGCCATGGGGTTGTCGAGCGGGCGGAAGATGGTGGCCGGTCGGTCGTGCATCGTCACTATTGGCGACCTGATCCCGTAAGGGGGACGGGTCAGCTGCCGGGCCATGGCGCGCGTCACCGTCAGGTTGGCGGCGCCGGCGCGGCCGAAGACGCACTCGTACCACCTCGAGACGCGGACGAAGGGGTGCGAGGCGCCCCGGGCCCCCGAGAGGATGGTCCAGCCGTAGTTGTGCCAGTCGATCAGGAGGCGCGTGTTGCGGCACGCGGCTATCAGGGCGGCGACGGCCATGGTCGGGATGGAGGGCGGGTTCTGGATCAGGAGCCAGCGCGCGGGCGGCGCCTCGTAGCCGAGGACGTGGACCAGGGTGAAGACCTGCCATATCACCTTGAGGGGGCCCGCGATCAGGAAGGGGATCGACTTGGAGCGGAGGACCCTGGGTGGGGGGTCCAGCGGGTGGATCTGCACCCTTGGGCTGCTGAGCAGGTATGGGTGAGGCGAGGTCTCTGCGTTGTCCGCAAGATTAACATGAGGAATGATATGGTGGCAGCCACGTGGGGGGGAGCGATCCCGCGTAGTAGCGACTGACCTTGGTAGCCAATGAGATCTACACGCCCTCCGTGCTTGGCGATGCTCATGGCATGGTATTGCATCCGCGGGCTTCTCCCGATGTCGCCGAGCACCAAGACCTGGACTGAGACATCTGTCTTGGACGGTGATGACGATGAGGACTGCCTGTACCTGGAGGGCAGCAGGACAAACAGGGCGACGCAGGCGGCCAGAAGGCAGAGGAGCAGAAAAGAGAGTAGCATGGTGCAAAATGGGCGTTGGCTTCCCGTATTGTTTCACATGTTACGAAAAGTTTGTCGTTGGATAAATGCGGGAGGAGTTGATGGCTTTCAATACGTCGTCAATCTGAGCCTGCGGCAACCAGTGGACCGTTTGAGCTTGACGACCTCGTCCGGGATGAGAGTTCAGGTCTGGCCCTCTGAGAAAGGGCCCCGCGGATGAGTTTGTGCTTATTGGCAAATTATGCTATCATTCCTGGAACACACGGCGGGCAATGCGGCATCAGCAGACCACTTGCCAGGCCAGCGGAAACAATTTGATTGTTGATGTTTACGCACCTTAGCAAAGCACCTGTGTATGCAAGCAGTCTGGTACTATGGTTAGCCTGACCTCAGTGATGTCAGAGGCCTTATCCTGCCACTGTCACGGCAGCGAAATGCGGGCAAGGCGGGGAACCAAGCTGCGAGTCTCAACGCTACGATGCGGCTGAGTTTGTGGCCGTTAATGATCTGGGCCTAAATGAGCGGCTTACCTTATCTCAGATTATCTGGCCGGGGTCAGCTGGCCCAGCCGATGCACGCAGAGACCAGGGGTCCAACTTCGCCAGAGCAGAGCCAATAAGGTGAACCGAATCCTCCACACGGCACAATGCCACCCCATCTTTTCAGGGGCCCGTTCCCGAAAGGGGAAGGCGAGCGCGACAACCACCGAGTCAACAAAGGAAAGAACCAAGGATCGAAAGTGGCAGCTTGTGAAGCGCTGCATATCCTGGAGGACACCATCCTCTTTCATCTTTTATCGCCCGTTCTCCCCTCGACCTCAATCTTTGCGCTCTGGTTTGACCCTGTCTCTCACTTCTGTCCTCATCGCTAGTCAATTGACGCCCGTTCGTTCTATACGCCGTATCTCGCGAAAAAGAGGGTGGAGGGTTGAAAGGCTCAATTCTACGTTTTCGCTGCCTGGTTGCCGCTCTCGGTTGGCTCAGACGAGACAAGCACGAGGATCCTGGAGAAGGAAAGACCCATCTTCGTTGTTCGACCAGGCAAATAGAAGAGGAGATAACGAGGCCGAAATTTTACCGGAAAACGAAACACCATCATTAAATCGCCCCTCCCTTCTGCGTAGATTGAGTAAAGCACCCTCGATGCTCGATTAATGCCCCAGGACGAACACTTGCACGGGGCTTTCGAGCTCTCTCGCACCCAGCAGGCACTTCTCCCCACGGCGTCGCATCACTGGCATCCAGCTTCCCTTTCGATCCGATCGCGCGGAAAGCGCAGCGCAGATGGCTTCTTACGCACTGCCCGCCTCCATCCCCCACTCCCATAGGCACCACCATCACCACCATGGCCCGGGTCACATGCACTCGCATTCGCACTCACCGCCTTCGCTTGGGCACCTTAGCCAACAGGCTTCGAGGAGGTTAGAAAGATCCAGCGTGACTTCTGGCCATAGCCATGGCAGCTCCCACGGCACCTCGCACCTCCCCCACGAATACGAAGCGCAGAGCCAGTCACAGTTCCGAGCGAATTCGAACCAGCCTCTACATGTTCGCCAGAACCTGGCGCCCATAGACGCGGGGCAGGGATGGACTACAGCTTCGACGCCGGGGGGAAGACAAGTCATTACACCAACACAGGCGAACTTTGAGATGGCTTACGAGGCGCCAGCCGAGTCCACGGGGCACCGTCACGATCACGACCACGATCACGATCACGACCACGATCACGATCACGATCACGATCACGACCACCACCATGATCACAGCTCCCCAGAGCGATCGGGGTTTACGAAGTTTTTGCTGCCTTACACAGAGAAGTGGCCGATAGTATATGCGATTGTAGCAGAGAAAGACTCGAGGAGAATATTCTATTTCATGAGGTACAGAGTCTTTGGCGGCGGCTTCGGAGGCGTGGGCATTTGCCTGGGCCAGTAATGCTGACATGCTGTTACCACTCGGGTCTAGTATCAACTTCTCTTTCATGATGGTTCAGGCCTTCTACGGCTATGTGACAGACTCACTAGGCCTCCTGAGCGACAGCATACACATGCTCTTCGACTGTGCGGCGTTGGCAGTTGGCCTCTTTGCAACTGTGGCCAGCAAATGGGCTCCCAATGAGAGGTTCCCCTATGGATACGGCAAGATCGAGACGCTCAGCGGATTCGCCAATGGCGTCTTTTTAGTGTGAGCGGCGGGATGCCTCTGGAGGCCCCATTTGCACAAGATGGCGAGCTAATTGGTACCTCCTACAGACTCATCAGCTTGGAGATCATGGTCGAGGCGTTCGAGAGACTCATCGACGGCCACGAGACGAAGCGACTGACGGAGCTTTTCGTCGTCAGCACAGCGGGGTTGCTGGTGAACCTGATCGGACTGAAGGCCTTCGGACACCACCACCATCATGGCCACGACCATGGACACTCCCACGGGCACTCGCATGGCCATTCGCATCACGATCACGGAAACGGGCACGACTGCGACCACGATCATGGCCACGGACATGACCATTCCCACGGACACGCAAGCCATGGGCACAGCCACGACAACGAGAACATGCTGGGGATCTACCTCCACGTGCTCGCCGACACGCTGGGCAGCGCGGCCGTCATCGTGTCGACGGTGCTGACGCACTTCTGGCGGTGGTCTGGGTGGGACCCCCTCGCGTCCTTCCTGATCGCGGTGCTGATCCTCGGCTCGTCAATCCCCCTCGTCGTCTCGTCGGCGCGGCGGCTGGTCCTCACGGTGCCGGACCAGGTCGAGTACACGCTCAGGGACACGCTCTCGGGGATCACGGGCCTCCGAGGGGTGGCGAGCTACTCGGCACCACGGTTCTGGGCCGACGACCGGAGCGCCGGCGAGGGTGACGGCCACGGGCCCAAAGAGGGCGGCGGCGGAGACAGGCTGCTGGGCGTAATGCACGTCGTCGCCGTCCGGGGCGCGGACATGGAGGACGTGAGGGACCGGGTGAGGGGCTATATGGCCGGCAAGGGGATCGACATCACGGTGCAGGTCGAGAGGGAGGGGGACCCGACCTGTTGGTGCGGCGCTGGGAGGAGTCCCCTCGCTCCGGTGCATGGGGCGAGCATGAGCGTTCTGTGAGATTGGGCACCGGGAATCGAGGATAGACGAGAAATCGGATAAGACAAATTGGGTCCTCTCGTGTTTTCATTTTATTTAGTTCATTTTATTTTGTTCTTCTCTGTCCTGGATTCAACCCGGGGTTTATGCTTTATTTTACTAGGGGATGCCAAAACAGTGGTAGATTTAGAGGGGAGAGGGGGGACGGGGGAGATGTGAGACGACAGGTGCCAAAGACGGTGACTGGGTGGCGCTTTGGCTTGTGGTTTAGAAGGGCGACTTTTTTATGGATCTTGCATACGATGCGTATGGGTGGCTGTGACTTGGTGGCTGATGAGCGTGAGTGTTGGCTTCCTTGGGTTGGCGTTTGTATGGGACTTGTTCGAAGTCGCGTCACTTCCTTCTGTTTCTTCTTCTTCTGGGGTTTGGTGGCGTGAAGATACTGCCAAAAAAACATGTATAGAACCATTGGTAGACTGTTGTAACCAGTACTTGAATATACGAGTGGTCAACTCGCCCCTGTTTGGGTTTCACCGCAATAGGATGGTCTTATTAGAAACAATACTACATGCCCACCCTTACTCGACATCTAGTGGAGGAGTAAATCGAGGAGCCGCTCCCATGGAAAGCTCAGTCGAAATGAATCCTCCACAACTCGCGATCACACCCCGCCGCGAAGTCACTCCTGGTGTGCATGGTCAGGGTATTATCGCTGACCACAAGATCTCCCTTCTCCCAGGCGTGGTAGTAAGCCACCCTTCGATCATGGAGCAGGCTGTCGAGGGCGTTGCAGACCGCCTCGCTATCAACCTCCCCTCCGCCGTCTCCCCTTTCCCCCTCATCCTCACCCCCATCCTCCCCGTTCTCGATCGTCACCGTCATCAGGTCGAACCGCGTCCTCGACCGCGGCCAGGGCTCGTAGTACCTCAGGCAGGGGGCGTCAGTGGTCGGCCACCCGACCACGAGCGGGAGGCCGCGCAGCGCGGCGCCGTCGAAGGCGGGGTGGAGACGGACCAGCGCAGCGCCCTGAGGTGATCGAGCGTCAGCCCTTGCTCCCCGAGGTGGGCGAAGACGCGCTACGAGGCCGAGAAGATGGTGAAGCCCGTGTCCCGGGGCAAGGGGGGTCACGGCGGTGAAGAGCTAGAGCCTGGGCGGCTCCGAGACCACCCGCTCATCCCGCTCCCGCTCCCCACCTCCGGGCCCGCGCCGCCTCTCTGTCCTGAAGAGGCCGTCATAGTGGAAGGGCATCCGCTCGCTCGACAGCACGTTGTTCAGCCCGCGCCCGTCGCCCGCCGCCGCCCGGTCCCTCATCTCCAGCACGAGGCCGTCGAGCCTCCTCCAGGGCAGCGGCTCGCCCAGCCCGCGTCCCCGCGGCCACGAAGTGGACCCGGTCCGCCGCCCCCGCGAAACCCGCGCAGCACCACGGGCGTGTTGACCTCGCACAGCGCCCGCACCTTGGCCGCGTCCACGTCCTCGATCGATAGCGCGCCCGAAGCCCCCGCCGCCGCCGGCACCAGCATGTCGCACGGGTAGACGGGCTCGCGCGTGATGACGCCCCTGCCGCCCCAGGAGAGGAGGGGCGACCTCTCCCGGTAGAAGCTTGGGCGTCCGATCCGGGCGTCGCGGACGAGCTCGAGCGTGCCGTTGGCATCGAAGTCCCGGCCGGGCCCTGCGAGCACCATCCCGTCCAGACGGAAGGCGACCGCGCAGTGCCACGGGGTCGTGTGGGTGTGGCTGGCCGTCAGGAGGGGGCTGACAGGCATCTTGGTCCGGCCCGTCCAGAGGTGGGTCGAGAGCCGGACGTGGTCCGGGAAGGCCGTGCTCACGGCCCGGGCGAAGGCGTCCCCCCTCTTGAGCATCTGCTTGGCGACCATCTCGACGCCCCTTCTTGTACCAGTTCCTGCTCCGGCCTCCTCCGCCCTCGCCGACGGGGTACACGTGCTGCAGGTCCATCTCGAGGACCCGAATGTAGGCTCTTTACATCAGCCGCGCGTCCTCGTTCTCGGCGATGCTGAGGGGGACGTCGTAGGCCGGGTCGCCGAACCGGTTCAGGAGCGCGAACCGGAAGGATGTTGCGTTTGCGACGTATGTCATCTCGTCCGGCACGTCCGGCACGTCCAAGTCCACGAGGTCCTTCAGGCGGGAGAACGCAACGTTACGGAACCCCTTTTCTGCGCTCATTGTGCGGAGGGCCTCACCGTATGCCCACACATCCCTATTGGGGACTCCGAGGAGGCCCGGTATGGTCTTGACCGGCGGCTTTGTGGCCCCTGTCTGTCGATAGTCTGGCTCGTTTGGGGACTTCATGGGTAGGGTGGTGGCGGAGGGGACCATCAAGGAATGTCAAGAAAGAAAATTATCAGAATCGTTCGATAGCCATTCTAACATTTGAAGGTGGAGAATTCAAGGCATACGAAGCTACTTGCCTGTCGGCCTTCAGAGATGGTCCTATCGCAACCCTTAGATGACTAGCTAAGACTGACAGGAGAAATCCGGGGTTCCCCCTACCAAGCCATGTTATAGCTTGGCCTGAGCTGGATTTTGTTTCTAATTGAGGTAGACTACCATGTTCGCCTACTTCAAACGCAAAGAATGGGAGCTTTTCTAAGCCATACAAGACGCAGGCTCTTGGTGACAACGTACAAATTTCCTACTAGTAGGACGACTGAACATTTTCACCCTATGGGATTGAGCCGCCCATAGAGTTATCTCAAGTCATCCGTAGGATTCAGAAACATTCCCCTCGTTAGCGAAGGCCAACATGGGCCCTTGGAGACTTCTTTGGCATTGGCGGGTGAACCACGCCTTGAGTCAACCACATCCGCAATCTCTCTGCCAGCCCCTTTGCCTGAGACTAGGGCATCCCAAATGCCGACTCAAAGTCCATACTATACCGGTTGGCTGGTAAGGCATGCAAACAGAGGTAGGGTGTCCGGGAAAAGGGGCTGCAGTATGCGGGCAATGTCTAATCCATTTTCTCCCTGTTCCAGCGCAACCTGGCCCACGGAGGCGCCCTCAGGGGAGAAACGCTGATGAGGACACTCCGCGAGCACATAACACAGGGGAAGACGGCATCAGCGCCGGACATTGTGAACAGGGAACCGTAGGCCTGGCTTCAGGTCCTGGGCGTGGTCATCCTGTACTTCCGTACCACACCTAATAAGATTGATATTTCCACAAAAGAAGGAACGAAAAATAAGCCATACACTTGCCAACTAATCACTTGAGCATGAGAAGGCAAGTATCAGCTTGACTCGCAGTTCTGTTTCACCAGACCAACACAGGCACTCTGTCATACTTCGCCAGCTAGCAAGCATACTACGAGCCCTAGCCGCTGCCGTTGACTGCCATCGTTGGGTCTGCCTCGTCCTTTTCTTCTTCTTTTTTTTTTTTTTTGTTGGCGACGGCCAGAACATGATGAAGCGAGATCCGGCAAGAGGGGGTGAGGAGGAGGTCATTACATCCCCGCTCGTCGGCAGGCACTCGCTCACGGACGGGCCGCACGTGCTGTTCACCGCGGGTGGGGGACTTCTGAGTCTCCCTGGGGATTACGGCGCTCGGGTGCCCTCCGAGCCTAGGACGCCGGAAGTGTTGTTCGGTGTGGCAGATGTGTATGGGGTTTCTACGCGGGCACAAATTTATTTTCCTCATTGCAGCCGACCCTGCTTCGTAAGGCTGTTGAGCGACCTTCCCGTTACTGGAACGGGGCTCGGGGATGGCGTCCGCGGTCATGCAGTTTGAGGGCCGCTGGTCGGGAATCCCGTTGTTGTTGCGCTGAGAATGCGTTCGGTAAACCGGGTCTCCTGGGTCAGGATCAGCATCAGTGTTGGAGTTGGGGCTTGTCTGGTTGCGCTCCTGAAAGCAAAGCTGGCTGGGTCTGTGAGGACCATGGCTGCGGTTCTGTAGGAGGCTGCGAGTGCTTATCTACACATATTTAGCGAAGCCGCGTTGGTAGTTGCTAGGCTTGAGAACGTTGTCGGTTCACACGTGATTAGCCGACTGATAGACGTCTATGGACCATATCAAGCTGAGAACTCTGAGGGAAGGCGGTGCATTGCGTCCCCGTGTGGGAAAGAATAGTCGGAAAGGCCGACATCTCTGAGAACTACCGACGGAGGGTTTAATTTTCGCGCTAGCAAGACTCCGATGCCGACAGATTCTTCGTGGTGGCCGGACGCCCGGGCCTCCTCTGGCGGGGTTTCTTTGGCCCCCCTTCGCTGGCTGAGTCGCACCGTGATTCGAGTTTCCGTTCATCCAGCCGTGCCAGCCAGGTCCGGCACACGATTTCGAAAACGATAAATGATCACAGGACCGCCAAATCTCCCACGGTCATCCAGCCAGTGGATTGCGAGAAGCGACAGTCGAGACGCTTCCGCCTGTCCGGGGATGGAGTGCTGCGGCTTGTCGCGGGGTTCGTGATGGCTTTGTGGCGAGCATCAGTTCCGCAAAAGGCTGTCAGAGCCGAAGCCGGCGTGGGGTGGATGGGAGCCGCTGACTGTGGTGGGTGTGAAGAACTGTCACCGCCCACGTGAGCTGGAGTTGCCCACGGGGTTCGAAAATTTCCCTTCGTCGTTAACAGTACGTATTCCTGCTTGATTCCTGCACCTCAAAGTTGTACAGTACAATGGTACCTGCTCGGCCCTGAAGCGAACTGCATGCCGTCCATGATATCCGGGGGTCCTTTCAAATCATCCAGCCGAGAGGCCGAGGCAAATACGTGTGGGCGCGCCTTCTTTGCAGATGTGAAAAATGTATACAAAGCGATCGGATGAATTGGGCCGCTTTCTTTCCTTTGGTAGTCTTCCAATTGATAGTCCAGTCCGAAGTCTGGGAGTTTCCTTATGCCCATGGAAAATCTGGGAAGACCGTTCGTTGCATTCCAAAACTGAGATCTCACTGACACCCGCAAGCTCCGATCGCGATCCACTGCGATAAGATAAGAATTAAACCGAGCCGAGGCTTGGAAAGCCCCCCCTGTGACGTCGTCCCCTGAGACCCTTGCGTTCCCTAAGCCGATCACAAGCCAGACGGAAGACGTGGTGGGTTTTGTTCTCCGATCTGGTGTCAAGTCCGCGACGACGGTGGGCGATTCAAATCCTGTGAGGACAGCAACGAGTCTCGAGACACGCTCTCGCTGATTTGGTCGAATTGGCATTTGAAACGCGAGACGCTCTACCAAAACACCGGACGCTGGGACGAACGCTAGCAGTTCAGAAATCTCGGACGAAATTTAGAGTCGTTCTAGCGCTGGCTTTTGGGGGTGTGCGGTCGAGCCCTTGCTGCTTTTGTTTAGTTATCTCTCCGCCCGCTGAACCTTTTCCACGATCCCTATTTTCCGATCTTTGACAGCTGGCATCTCCTTCCAGACCTTGCACATTTTTTCTTCTTTCTTTCCGGGACACTTTCCTGTCTCCTTCGACAGCACCAGAACCCCGACAAGCGAACATTCCACGGCGGGACGACCTACTCACATCGTAAACAACCAATATGTCGAGCCCAACGCCCACTAGCCCGGCTGCGGCCATAAACGAGAAGATCCACACGGCTCTGCCCCATGTCGTCGGCGACAAGATCCCACACATCCCCGAGACGAAGGAGGAGCTCAAGGCCGACGCGAAGGCGGCTGCCTCGACGGGCATGGCCCAGCTGCGGTCCCTGGCGGCCGGCGGGTTCGGAGGCGTCTGCGCTGTCGTGGTGGGCCACCCGTTCGACCTGGTCAAGGTCCGGCTGCAGACCGCCGAGAGGGGCGTTTATTCCTCCGCCTTCGACGTCGTGAGGAAGAGCGTGGCTAGGGACGGGTTGAGGAGAGGTCTTTACGCGGGTGTGAGCGCGCCGCTCGTCGGTGTCACGCCTATGTGTGAGTTTTTTTTTTAATATTTTTTTTCAGCATCCCTGCTTGCAAAATACCGAAATAGTGCAAATGGGATGGCATTCGAGTTTTTGACTGACATTTTTGTATCCGCTTTTGTTGGAGAATAGTCGCCGTCTCCTTCTGGGGTTACGACCTTGGCAAGTCGCTCGTCCGCGGGGCGACGGCCAACCAGGACGCCCCGCTCTCGATCGCGCAGATCTCGGCGGCCGGCTTCTTCTCTGCCATCCCCATGACCGCCATCACGGCCCCCTTCGAGCGCGTCAAGGTCATACTGCAGGTCCAGGGGCAGAAGCAGCTCGCACCGGGCGAGAAGCCCAAGTACAGCGGCGGCACCGACGTCGTGCGCCAGCTGTACAGGGAGGGCGGCGTGCGGTCCGTCTTCCGGGGCAGCGCGGCGACGCTGGCCAGGGACGGGCCCGGATCGGCCGCCTACTTCGCCGCGTACGAGTACATCAAGCGCAGGCTGACACCCCTCGACCCGGCCACGGGCAAGCCGAGCGGGCAGCTGAGCCTCATGGCTATAACGTGCGCTGGCGCCGCCGCGGGCGTGGCCATGTGGATCCCCGTCTTCCCCGTCGACACGGTCAAGAGCAGGCTGCAGACCGCGGAGGGCAACATCACCATCGGCGGGGTGGTCCGCGACCTCTACGGCAAGGGGGGCCTCAGGGCGTTCTTCCCCGGGTTCGGGCCTGCGCTGGCCCGAGCGGTGCCGGCAAATGCGGCCACGTTCCTGGGCGTCGAGCTGGCGCACCAGGCCATGAACAAGGCGTTTGGGTGAAAGGGCACCCGGCTCTGGGCTGGAATTCTAGTCGGGAAGCTTTGTCGGAGGGCGGACCTCACGAGCTGAAAGAGGGATTCAAGCCCTCATTAAACATGTTCGCTTCGGCCAAAAGGATGAAGGAAGGGCCACTTAGACACCAATTATAAGGCGCTTAGACCAATGAATCCGTGGCATCTGGGATCGGTATGGCGTTGGGGATTGCGCGTCTCAGCAACTGCTGGCTGGCGCCGAATCTTGTCTTGCTATCATACGTTGCCCCGCATTCGGTGTGTGGGCTGGGGTGTTGCACAGGAGGAAGCGCATGATGCAGGACAGCTGCTCGCATAGGTAGGTAGGCAATCGGAGTGCCCCTCGATGTTTAAAGCGGATAGACCAGGATATTTTTCTAGAAGCCGACCTAGCTACCTCTGAGTAACACTTTGTTTAGAACTAGTTTAGACTAGGATCTTGATTTGGGTATTACCATCATATGATTCGTTTTTATTTCACTTAAGACCATATGCGACAAGAGCGGCCCTGGTATAAATGCCTAGTGGGTACCTAGTGAATCCTCTTGCTGGAATTTTGAAAGGAAATGTAGTTGAGCAGGGCATCCTGGGTGAAGCAACCCCGGTGAGCTCACCCGTACCCACCTCAACGGGTAGTCCACGTGGGATAGAACCATGCCCGCCGGGGAAGGATGATGCCGATTGCTTCACCTCCATTGGTCCCCGGGGGTACGGATGATCGCGGAACATTGTAAGGTGGCATCGCCATTGAGGTGACGGAAGCCCGTATCAAGTAGACTGAGTTGGGCCGGGGCGGGTTGGTGTTGGCACCAAGAGCTCCTTCGTACCAAAAGTCTAAAGTCGAGCGCTTGCTGGAACTCTAAACGTTAGCTTGTAATGTCGGGATTCAGGATTTAACATCCTGATAATATATCGCGTGGTCGGTCTAGTGTACGGCGATCGAGTTGAAAATCTCTTTCTTTCGTCCTCATTGACTGCTAAATTATATGTGAAGCTTGGGGAGGCTGTTACCACTCGTTCCTACTTGGTCCCTTTGAGATCGCCTCACCACCGGTCATTATTGGGCACGGAAGCACCACCTGCATGCGCGTAGGGATAAGTTTACCTAGGTACCTGACGCGACGATGATGATGATGATTTATTTAACGTCCGGGGTCGAGATCTGCCCGAGATCTCTGCCTCCCGAGGGGCATAGGACGTGCCAGCGACTACCGTGCAGACTTTGTACAAGGAATAACTAGCAGGCCATGCTTGGGAGCCTGACGCTCCATCGCGTACATGGTCTATAAGCCGCATTCGCGCCTTCCTATTAACTCGGGGCTGGCGCTCGGCGTTTTCGTTACTGTTAAAAAATAGGGCTTGAATTTGGTTAGAATAACGTTATTTTAAGCCCTAAACCCTTAGTTAATTAGCAGCGCAGGACTGTAGTCAATATTAACGCTCTCAAGCTGTGACGATCAGGCCTGCCAATACAGGTATCGATAGAGCAATCAGCGGGTTATGTTCGGTAGCAAGTAGTTACTAAACAAGGTGGGCTGGGCTGAGCAGACGGGCTGGTGCTGGGTACTGATACTGATCGGTCTCTCACAAGATATGAGATGTATTGTCAGGTTGACTACTAATGAGCTATCTAGCTGTTCTATCTATCTAGGTAGGTAACGAGTGTCCTTTATATATTCGTAGCTCTTCCGTAGTGACTCCGTGATCATCCTGATCACATGATGATCAAGGTGATCGGTGATCACCTTAGTCCTTGAATGATCATTAATCAGTCAGATCACTGGCTGATCGTAATGATCCTTGCCTGCCGGTTCCTAGTCACGTGACAGTTTGGTCCGTGCTCTGTCTCGGTATGGGGTTACGGCCACATCGTCGGCGCAGGACTTTTCCTCTTTATTCTCCTACCCTGTTAGTGGGCAACGAGCCGCCGTAACACTATGGAATGGACACTGGATCACATCTGGTGTTAGCACTGAATTTCGGTATGGCGGCGATTCAGATGACATGCAACTTAGTTGCCTGTGAAGAAGAAGAAGAAGAAGAAGGTATATTTAACGCCGGGGGGAACGCAGAGCGCTCCAGGCCTCCCGAGGGGCATGCGGCGTGTAAGAGACTATCTGAATCCTATGTACTATATGCCCGGAGGGTTGCTACATTGGCATCTAGAATATCTTGTAAATCATGCCCATTGGCTACATGAAGACG
Organism: Pseudohalonectria lignicola; assembly: GCA_003049395.1. NCBI lineage: Eukaryota > Fungi > Ascomycota > Sordariomycetes > Magnaporthales > Ophioceraceae > Pseudohalonectria > Pseudohalonectria lignicola. The sequence goes on from PYSP01000021.1 coordinate 216,790, forward strand.
TACCGCGACCGTTGGCTCCGCCGTTTAAGCTCGCGTTCGGTTAAGAAAGGAAGGTCGTAGTTACAGACGTTTGGCGCCTGTGGTATCGTGGGTCGAGACCTTATCGGGCCATTTATGGTCAGCCGGCCGGTAGCGTTCGCAGTGGCCGTAGGCGGCCGGTTGGACGTAATCGTGTTTATTACTCAGGTTCCCGACTGCTGCCCCGTTAAGGGCCGAAGCTGCTGCCTTCCCACCAGGGCATAAAGGTAATCTCATATAGAGCGTCGTATATAAGCCGAAGGCTAACGTTTAGGCGTCACCCGTAGTCTGGTCGCTGAAACTGAGGGTATTCGCTTCCCTCGAGACGTCGTGTTTGCCGTTTGGGGGGTAGCGTTGGGTTACCACGTCCCCGAGACTAATACGTGTCGGATTACGTCGTGGCCGGGCGTCGCGGTTATTACAGTCACGGTTGGTCGGTCAGAAGGCTCAAGGCGTGGGTGGTTGTTGAAACGTCGCCGGAGAGCAGTTGTCGGTGTGGCCTTACGGCCGTCCCGTCTGGGGGAACGATGACCTCTCGGGATTCAATGGGCACCCAATACCAATGAAACCCCCATCGTCCCCCTTAGTTGACTGTGAGGGAGCTTGCCGAGACCATCATCCCGAGGGAGACAGTCGTCAAAGCACCCAGTACGTTCGTCCTTCCCCACAACATAACAGCCTCAATACCATGCGACCTCGGATGCTGCCGCCCGCCCCTACGAGATCGGCTGCGAGGAGGCACTCCTGGCTGGGAAAAGGCCCAAGAGAGATCTCAGGCTCTGTGGCGCATGGAGGGGCAGTCCACTAGACAGCGTTTGTTGCATCACGAATAGGTCACTCCCTGCGAGGAAATGTCAAATTCTAGCCGACAGGCAGGCTCAAGCGGCTGGCTTTTTCCCTTGGAGACCGGGAAGAGGAGGATATATACGCTGGATGGCGCTCGAGAAGCCAACAATGATCATACGGCCTAACAGACTACGAGAGCATACTGTCCGTCCCCGCACGGCCGAGCATGACGGCCGCCACTCCGGCGGCAGCCAGAGCACGTTCTCGCCGTCGCGCGTGATCCATGAACCATCTAAGCTACGACCATAGGCTGACAATCTCGGTTCTGAGAGCAGCTGGGCATCTTGCGCTTGCGCTTGAGCTTGAGCACCACTGAGACCTGTATCAGTAGGCCCCTAGGTAGCCGCTACCATGCACGACGGCGATAGGTTTATGTCCATGTAGCCGATGTTAGTGAGTAGATATCGAACGATAAGCTAGAGAGCGCTCGGGCAACATAAATTGTCTTTACGAATGTGCCCGAAACCGCATCCTAAAGCCGGACGGTCTTGTCCTTAACACCGATGCTACCCGCTTGCTGTCGCGCGAGAAGGCGACCCCGCTTACCCAACCGCCATGGGCTTTGAGCGTCTGTACGCATGTACCCGAGGCCGCATCTCAGAGCCGGACGGTGCTGTATTCTCAGAGGTATCGGTCCCAAAGTACCCGCTATTGAGCAGGCTGAGACTCTCGTCCGCCAGCAGGTCCGCCGTATCGGTAACTACAACGGATTGCAGCGCCGTAGTGGCCAGGATGTAAGAGATGCTGGGTAGGTGAGAACGCGAACCGTAGCCTACTTTGTAGTCTAGCAGTGAGACGTTTGGAATCATCAAGCAATTAGGAGAATAAGGGCCTGAGAACAATATAAATTGAGACTTTTTCCTATAACCCTTCACAGATACAGCCCCACTCCCGCCTTCTCAAAAACCCCAGTACGGACGCTGAGGACAGTCTTTTGCCCAATGATCTTCTGATCCACAGTTTAAGCACTGGCCATTGTCCCGCCTTTTTTTGCGCTCTTTTTTGATTGTTTCCTTTGATGCAAAGCATTGGGGAACTGTATGCCCGGGTATTCCGCACATGAAGCATATGACGGCATTGCGATTGTTCGTGTTGTATCGACGTTGCCCGGCAGCATTGCGATTGTTCGTGTTGTATCGACGTTGCCCGACCGCTAACTCGGACGCCTTCAACGAGTGACGGTTGTGTTGCATGGAGGTCGAGGATGGATGCCCTGCTGCAGATGGTTCTGACACAATGAGTAACTGAACCTGAAGTTGCGCAATCTCCTTGAGAATATAATCGGGCTTGACTTCGATCTGGGATAACTGTGATACGATGATGAGCTTACCATTTTTGGATGGGCTGCCGACGGGACTAAGCGGCGACGGCGCGGCTTTTTCGTCCCCGTGGACGCCCAGCGAGAAGTCGGTGAGGCGGGACCCCAGTTTGGTAACCATGTCGTCCTTAACCTCGCTTATCATAGCACTACGAGTCCAAGATTAGCGAATTGTTAGCGGTGCTCCAACGCGAAGAATGGAAAGAGTAACATACATTGTAGAAATCCCTATCGCAATTTGCAGTGTTTGTAGCTGCGCGTCGAGCTGCACGTTAAACCCCGCGACCTTAACTTGCCCTTGAGGGCCCACTTGGGCGACCGGAACGTGCCCTTCGGGTAGCTCTTGAGCAGGGCATTAATGGCGTGGAGAATCTCTTCGCAGTGGGCCAAGACGGACAGGATCTGCGTCTTGGTGCATTCAGGTATGTTGACGTTAGACGACGGCGCAGGCTCGCTACCATCGGTGGCCGATTTCTGTATATTGCGTTCCGCGCCGAGGAGGTTGAGAACATCGTTCAGCGCGGCCAGCCGGCGCGACGTGGCGACCAAGTCCTGGCGGGCATCGCGTACGTCGCGTACGAAGGCGGAGATGTTGTTCAATGTCTGGGCGACGAAGAGGACGATGCTGGTGCACGACACGGTGATGGACAGGGGATCCATGGTAATTCAACAGCACCAGTACACACGCGCGGGGCGGCGCGGGGCGACGCAGAGCGAAGATTAATTAAAGTTTGGGGTCAGGTCGAAATCAGTCCCGTGGTAACGGTTAAATTACCTAGCAAAAAGAGCGCCGTTGGACGTTATTATGTTAGTAGATCTATGCATGCGAAAAAACGCGTGAGGGAAGGCAAAGGCATCGCGTGCAAACGAATATCGTAGACGCGCCTAGACGAAGGTGTGTGCGTGTTGAGTCACATGGCCACGTGACCCCAATGGCCTTAAGTCGTGCACCACCTAAAAACAATGTCGTAGATGCGAACAGGAATGATTCGACTGAACAGTTACCTACACAAGATCGGCGCGGCACCAATGGAGGAATGCCCTTGCGGTCACGCC